>JAFBJS010003009.1:109231-139791 GCA_016785265.1 Paraplagusia blochii
AAATGGCCAGAAATCAGCTCTGAAATTAAACTGAATTATGAGCCTTTTTTGTTGTTGTTATTATATTTGTCCAGATTAATGTAGATTAAGTGGAAGCAGACTTTTAAATGGACAGGAAATTAAAGAAAGAGTGGTCTAATCATTTTTTCCATCACTGTATATTATAATATTCAACATATACTTTAATAGTTTGTCTGAAAATAAATGTGAAATAATTTGTTAAATTCATAGAAGAATTCATCAAAACCTCTTTAGTCCATAAGCAGAATCATTGGATTATTTGAGTAGAACAATGAATGATAGATTTCTGGAAATGTGTCAACATTGTGATTGCCCCAGTTGAACATCTTACGATGTAAAGACCCATCTATGCCAGAACACTGCAAACACAAATACCATCGTGAACAAACACGGCCATAAATCCTTCGACATCTACATGCGACACACTTCTCGTCTGATCGCGCTGTAACATTTTGGGCCCAGAGTCTGGCGCCGGCTCAGGAGTTTGTCGGTGCTGAGACAGCCAACCATCTGGGCAGAGCTAATTTCACACTCATCCAATGATTCATGACCTTTATGGGTCTCTGAGTGAAGGAGTTGTTATTCTGGACATGTGTGCTGCAATCAAAAAGACAAGCTCATCTATTCCATTAATAATATGTATTTACCAGAAGTTTCTTTGACTTCCTCGACTTCTTCTTGACAAACATTTCTCCTTTAAATCTACAATTAGGGATAGAAACTGATAGTTTTTCAAAACAAGAGCCTCTGGTTCAAACTCAACTAACCTATCACCAAATTAAACAATGGGCAACTTTGAGCACCCTGGGAGCAGTGTGTGGGGGCAGTGCCATACTCAGTGCACCTCAGTGGTATAATGGCACTTGGTGGATTCAAACCTGGAACCCAAGTCTGGGCCCTAAACCGCTAAGACACCACTGCCCTACTTGAAAAACATTTAAATTCTGTAAATAAAAACCGGTGTAGCCTTCACATGAAAGTTATCATTGAAAATCAATACTTCACTTTTACAACCAAAAACTTGTTTTTACCCTTTAAAAACACAATTCCCCAAATTGTTTTGTTTTTATTAAATAAACCACAGTAATTATAATATATTTGAGGTGTATAATGTCCATTTCTGATTAGGTTTGAGGCCACAGAGGTTACAACCCATTGTGATGTGGGAGGAAACTAGCTTCACCATATACAGTATTTTTTTTCCAATTATCAAGATGTATTTAAAACTCTATCACGGGAGTGTTACGTAGCGTACGTGTGTGTGTGTGCGACCCGCATGCGATGAAGACCTTTTTGTCAGTGTGTTAATGCACCAGTGTATGAAATGACTCCTGTGAGGCGAAACTAGCTTCTGTTCACAAACTGCATCCTGTCACAATCCAATTACATTTCCATTTCCTCCGTGCCCCGTGGTCTAGTTGCTGAGCACACTGTTTAAATACCACAGGACACCTGATTCTTCAGTATGCATGCGTGCAGGCATTGATACGCACAAATACGCACACACGGACAGCCTGCAACCGCAGATTCCCAATCCATGAAATATTTATAGAAACAAAGTATTTACTCCAGCTGAAGTCTGTCTCAGGGGTAGACGACACCTCTGTGCGGTGGTGAAAACGGAAGACGTCACACAAGTGAAAACAAGTAAATATATCAACGTGTTACAACTGTAGAGGCGATCACCAAAAGTTGAACTGATTTGGGATTTTGGTTTACATCAAACCAAAAGAAAACAACCTGGATTGGGTCAAAATACAATCTGTGGTCTTGAATCCTGATTCCAGCTTTAAATGTGTCTGAAAATTACACTGAAATAAAATAGAGAGTTGATATTTTCTGATAAAAAATAAAAACTGAGTCACCAAACAACTGCTGCTGAGAAACACTGATAGGTCAGTGGCTGCAAAACTCTATTTGTTTTATACATTTTGGCGTTCTATACAATGTGTCAAACCCTAGGCCCGCGGGCCAAATGTGGCCCACCCAGTTATTTTGTAGGGCCGCACATAAAGCATTTTACAACTTCCAAACAGAAGACGTTACTTGAACTTGATGAATTTAATTTGTTTTTTGTTACAGCAAACACAAATATTTATCACTTGAATAACTAACTCATAAATAAAGAAAAACAACTACAGCCAGGGGTCGGGCTAGAGCCCCCTAGTGGCTGGGGCCCCAAGCAACTCCCTGGGATGCCTGTCCTTATCCTGACTGCATTGACATTTATAAGACTTTATGGAGAATTTACACAATTTTGCTACCAACTCTTCAAGGCAACTGTATTGATGATGTGGCCCCCTGGTGAAAAATGTTTGACACAACACTCCTCTATACATTTATGCGTGAATATGCACTAAACCTTTGACGTAGTTGGTCTATCAGAAGCACAGCAACAAATGAGAATGAGAAGCAAGGAAATAAAAGTCCTGAATTTCTGCCAATCTCATTTGGTCACACTAACCTGAACTAGCAGGAAAATAAATCAGTGTTGTTGCAGTCTTTTATATTTCTTTTTTTTTACTGTGTTTAACATCCAGCTTTCAATGCACTCAGAAAAGGACAGAATTTAAAGCAGTGTCGACAAAACACTAGTAACCGCTGGCAAACTCACTGCAAACAATTTATGTATTTGGAATCAAAGCATGACTTCAGGGTAGTGCCGACACCACTGACAAAAAAAAAATGTCTTTTTAACATTAAATATAACAATACAAAAATCCACTGCGACAGCATTTTAAAAATGCTTTCTACAAGAAAATGACTGTAATTCTCTTCTTCTTCTTTTTTTTGTTTTGACAATTTCTCACAATCCCTGATTCACTGAAGAGAAAATTGATTTTGTGGTTTGTTTTGGTCAGGCTGTTTTTCCTACACATGTAGGCAGATTCTTGAGTAATCAGACCAATCTGCAGCACAGGGGACCATCCATCGTGATGGGGAGGAGGGGTGAGAGTTTGGAGACAACATGTTTTCTCCCTCCTCCTCACACTCTCCTTCAGGGGCCAGCATATGGCTGGGCAGTGGGAGGTGAATGCAGAGGTTGAACGTGCGTGCGTGTGTGAGTCCGTGTGTATGTGCGGCAGTATGACGAAGACAGAACCAATCAGAGCAGCACCAGGTATCCCCCCCCACCCCCATCTTGGTTTGGTCTGCTCCGCCCCCCAACCCCCCTAGTGGTTTCTGCTGCAGTATAAGTCACGGGCTGCGCTTGTTCTCTCGGACATACACATCCAGGCGCACACACGGACATGCACGCACATCCCAAGGAAAACAGACATGCACACACACGCATATCAGCGTAAATCCTCTTACAACTCGCCTGTGCCCAGAGCAGATTAAGAGGCTGCTGCACATCACAAATTGTTTACCAAATGTACCACCTTTTCCAGGCTCCTCTTCCACCTCTGCCTTCACTCTTCACTCTCATCCCTGTGCTACACCAGGACTTCTCCTCTGCACCTGCTCCTGCTGCTTCTTTCTCCTGCACTTTGTCTTCAACCTCTGGCAACTGGCCCACTTGCCTCTGCAGTTGAGATGACCAGACAGCCCGCCTGAGGCACAGCAAGGAACTCACTGAGGTACAGAGAGAGGGACACAGAGGGAGAGAGGAGAGAGGAGGGAAAGGTAGGAAGCTGGAAAGCTATTCCGATCTGAGAGCGCCTCTGGAGAAGCAAGGCGGGCGAGGAGGCTGGTCAGCACGGCCAGGTTGGGAGAATTGGAGGTGGAGGAGGAGGAGGAAGGGGAGGTGGGGGCCGTAGAGGAGAAGCTTTGAGAGTCAAAGAGGAGATAAAGAGAGGAGAGAAGAAAGGGTTAGGGTCAAAACAAAACAAACCAGAACAGACTCAGAGTGGACCATGAAGGCTCTGTTGCTGCTGGTCCTGCCCTGGCTCAGCCCGGCCAACTACACAGACAATTTGGGCAACCTGCACATCCTCTATTCTGAGCTGTGAGTACAACGCTCCACCGCCTCCACCTGCATCCCTACATCTCCATCACCCCCATTGTTCGCTTCCATCCAGGTTCCATGCAGCTTTGAAACCTTGTTCTGATCCGCGTTGACACTGGTCTGTCGTCTGTTTTGTGCTCGTTCTGCGATTTTATCCCATGATCACAATCACACTATGACCACCATCACTTTCACAGTCAAACTTTTGCTTCTGTATCAGGAAATCTACAATTTCTCGGTGCTGCTGTGATGGTGTAGAGACAGCAGGTGCAGCTTCTGTCCAGAAAAGAACAGTACTGCAGCAGACTCTCCCGGTTCCTGTACCCTCTGCTTCTCTCTTCCTATTATTCCGTCTGTCTCTTATCAGCAGCATGCATGGACATGTCTATAGTGATGACCCTAAACATCATAGAGTGTTGTGTTGTGTTATGGTGAGAGTTGTGTAGGAGAGTCTCATGCAGGTTGTTATAACAGTAGTGTTGAGAGAAGTCTGTCATCTGAGCGTTATAATCCAAACCTTTGTATGAAACAGAGGTTTTAACTCATTTATACTAAATAACAAAGTCAACACTGTACAGCAGTGGTACTGAATCTGATGTCACGCTTATGTCCAGCATGTCCTGTGTCTTTTTCTAGAAGCGTGTAGACCAGCAGGTCTCAATTTTATAAACCATGTCCCTGTAGTTCAGGAGCTGCTCTGGGTTCATGAAGTTATGCTTGAAATCTTGATGATTCATCAGCACGAATATTATTATTTTATTTATGATTTAACATTATATAACATTATAAAACAAGAGCTTTTTGTTGAATTAGACTATAGTAAAAATATGTTTAATATTTCATTGTAACATATTGATAAACAAGCATTTTTACTTTTACCGAAAGACAACAAACCATTGAAAACATGTCAAGTTAGGGGTTTTGTTCTTTGTGACTTTTCCCTTTTTCACAAATATCCTAAACTGTAAACTCATAGCTATAATTCAGTCCCAACCCTGAAATTATTAGACAAAAATATTCCAATGAACAACAGATCCTACTTTTGTCGTTTCCTGTTCTTGAAGAGACTAATTCCCCTCGAACTGAACAGACAGGAACGGAACAGCGTAGGCAGACTGGGGTTTGTTGGAAGAGATGATTCAGTCACATTTGGTCACATGTGATTTCGTAGAAGAGGAGGAGGAAAAGGTGCAATGAGGATGTTAGTGATGTGGCTGAGGAGAAGATGGGAGGAGAGAAGGTCACCTCACCAACCCACCCTCCATCGGGCTGCACATACAGTACAGCTGCCATGGTGATGACCCTCCATCAGAGTGTGTTACTGTTTCCAATGAGCACTTTGTTTGAAATGAGCCGATCAGCTGTGGAGTTATTGACAGCTGAGAGTAGAATTCCTCGGGGAGGTGGACAGGGCTGATTATGACATGACACAGACAGAAACCAGGGCCAGACAAACACAACGTGGTGTTTTTCTGCCTGGCTGGAAGGCACTGGTGTGTCATTTGTCTTCATCCATACTGTTGACAGGAGAAGCCTCCGGTCCTTCGCTTGTGTCCACAACCTCTGCTTAGTCTCAGTGTTGCCTGCTCGCTCAACTTTGTCCAAAAAAAAATCTTTAGTTTAAGACGGCTTTTAATTTGGGGCAAAGATGGAAAGAATGTATCCTGGGCGTTGGACAAAAGAGATTATTAGATATCTGAGGTAGCATCTGAGGATGGTAATGTCCTTCCTTAGATAGATAGACAGATGGATAGATACAGTCATGGGAAAAATTATTAGATCACTCTTTCTTTAATTTCTTGTCCATTTAAAAGTCTGCTTCCACTTAATCTACATTAATCTGAACAAATATAATAACAACAACAAAGGCTCATAATTAAGTTTAATTTCAGAGCTGATTTCTGGCCATTTTCCATGGTTTTATTGACAGTGACAAAAATTACTTCCGTTCCTACATCACTAGCAATAACATTGTACTGACAAATACTGTGCTTTTAGTCATTGCATGGTTTTGTGTTCATTGTTTCCCCCAAGTGATAAACCTTTAGTGGAACAAGGCATTAAGATGAACAAGGAATTGAAGAAAACAACAGAGTGGTCTAATCATTTTTTCCATGACTGTAGAAACATAGATTCATTTAAATAAAATTTCAGTAAAATAAAGTTTAAAAGAAAAGATATGACAAATATACTAAAGCTATGACTGTGTCCTTCTACAGAGGACACGCCCCCCTGCTTGGAAACCATTGTATGAAACTTTGACTACATACAGAACAGATCAGACTTTTGTGAGTCTCATCATGCCTCATCTCTGAGGTGTTTGAGGATGAAATGACTGTGGGAAATACCAGCGCTCTTGACATTTCCACCGTGGACGGAACACCTACGTTAGTCATTTGTTAAATATGAAGAACAGAAACCACCAGTTTAGCATCCAGCATTTAAAGCGCACCACAACATGACCTGCGGGGCCTCGGCTCCACTAATTAGATGTTTGTTTGAATGAAATATTAATTCCATCCCCGTAGCCAGGCAGCTTCACAGCGTCTTCGTTTGTATTACAGTAAACCAAAAATTACAGCCAGTGCCGGGGGATCGTGCCCTGCACAATCAAATCAGCCTCCCTCTCTCACTGAAACAAGATGAAAGAGAAGAAAAATGTATCTAAACCAGCTTAATTGCTTGATAATGTAATTTACACCACAAAATATTCATTTTCTGCTCCATCGTGGAAGCATTTGTATGCATGGCTGGACAAAGTCAACAAGAACAACGGCCTGAATCAGTAGTCGCTGCGCACATAATCGAGCATGAAGGGAAACATGGGGAAAGGGTGCATACAGAGGACGGAGCAGAGATGTTGACAAACAAACAGGTGTATAAATTTAACACTGACACGTGACATTTAGCGATTGTAACAAGGACATTATTTCAGATTGACATACAGTGAGTGTGTCTAATGGATGTTTTCTGTGATGAATGAGAACTGTCTGTCAGGACAAGGTTTTTTATCAAATAGAGCTGTTATCTGTAATTTACAACAGTGGTTCTCAACTGGTGGGTTCTGACACAAAATTTGGTCTGGACCCGTTCTGAGTGGGACAGGAACAGCTGGCCAAAAATCAGCTGAATGTGAATCTGCTGTTTAGCATGTGTTTTATTTTAGAAATTCTCTTATTTTGAAAGGCACACTCTCGCTGAATAAAATGAGTATGTTAAAAGAAGTGATTTTTGAAAAGCTTTTGGTTTTGAATTCTATGAGAGTGGGTCACGACTTAATGACCACAGGAAAATGTTGGTCCCAGAGTTCAGGAAATCACAATTGGACACTAAAATGTTGTGAACGTCCTTGATGGTGGAGGCTCTTTCATATCAGGCAGTTGAACGGTGGCTCATGGAGGCAGAGAAAGCCGGACAGAGCCAAGGGCCAGTGTGACAACGAGGGAGAAATATAGGTTAAAAGGTGCCAGAGGCAGTTTAAGATGGCAGCCTGGTGGTCATACTTTATGATCATCTGCCGTAGTAGCAGGGATGTGTCCTACTATTGTAGGATCCATTGAAGAAAATTTAAGTGCTTTATGACTGTCAGGTTAGAGAGCGGTTCTTCAGGACACCTTAGGTCCAGCTGAGAGCTCGCTCTACCAGGGAGCAGTGATTGGATCAGCTGTCAGGCCCCTCCCACCCCTGCTCTTTTAGACAGGCATTTTCTTTGAGATTGTCCTCATGGTTGAAACCAGACACTGACAGAGTAAAGGCTGCATAAATGTCCCTCGCCACCTGATCATGAGGGCCAGGACTCAACTGATGATGGTACAGATCGATTGGCTGGAAAAGGATGACTCAGAGTTTCAGTTCCAGTGTCTGTGAACGCTATAGTAGATGAGCGGCCTCTTCAACACATAATGCGTCACGCCAAGTGTGAAAAACCTGCCTGGCCTGCCAGGGCTCTGGAGCGTCATTAAAGGTTCAAACACAAAGGCAGGATTTATGTCCAGACTGAACTGATGGGAACATTCACTTTTTTTATTGTGTTTGTTGAACATTCACTGTGAAAAGACAAGAACTGAGCTCCTCCTGCATGTGATGGAATTAGATCTACATGAAAACAAAGGATATGAGATTAACCCTCACAGCAATCAACCAACTACTACTACACACTAACATATAGTGCTCTACAGCAGGGTTTTTCAAAGTGTGGGGCGGGCCCCCCTGAGGGGGCACGGTGCGATGCTGAGGGGGGCGCGTGTGGCCCTGGGGAACATGCTTTTTTTCCGCCGTACTACAATAAAGTATAATTACACATCCTTGTAAGTTGAACTATATCTCTTTTTTTGTTTCTTTATGTTAACAAGGATACAATGTTATGCACAGGTGTAGCTATAACTATTTAAAGGACAAATGCTGATTTTTATAGTTGTGGCGGAGAGTGGGTGGTGGGGTCGGGGGGCGCAAATTGTTTTCTTCTTGCTGGGGGGGACGTAACAGAAAAAGATTGGGAAGCACTGCTCTACAGTATTGAACTCACTTTCTTAATACTTTAAACTACAAATAGTATAGTATGACACTGTATAGTTCAATACAGTATTACAGGTATTATGGCATAGTATAATGCAGACCTGGGCAAACTAAGGCCCGGGGGCCAGATGCGGCCCGCTTGGTGTTATAATCCGGCTCACCCAACTCGTCCTAATTTTATTTTTAATTTATATTATCGTTTTCCTTCTACCTTTTTACCTGCAAAGCCATTTCCCCAATAGTTGGTCTCAAAGAGGCTAAAGGCATTTAGCCTTTATTCAATACTTTGCTCATCATTTATCTTAGTTCACTGAAATACTCAATCTTTCTATCCTGACCTGGCCCGTGACTCAAATTTTAGTACCACCTGTGGCCCGCGAGACAAAATAATTGCCCAGGCCTGGTATGATGCAACATAGTATGACATAGTATAGTATGGGTTACTGTTGCGTAGCTTATTATAGTATAGTGTAGCGTAGTATGGCAAGGTATGAGCAGTGCTAAGTATCTCCTACAATATGACTACTTTTTTCCTGTGTCCATGTCCCTACAGCACTGCTCTGCCACTGTCACCCATATTGTCCACCAATCATTCATCCATCTGCTTGTCCATTGTGGGACAAGCAGATGTGGGTCGAGATGGTTTTCTGATCAGAGCACCTCATTGACATCCTGGCAGCTGGTGGATTAGAACCTGAAACCTTGCGGACTCAAGTCCACTTCCTTAACCACTGGGCCACCACTGCTGACTATTGTCCTCCACTGCAGTAATATTTTTCTGCACCGTTATGTACTGTAGAGTTAACCCAACCTAAATGGGTGCTTGAGACTTTTGACTACAACTGTACTTTACTGCAGTGCAGTGTAATGCAGTGTTTGTAAGTAAAGTATAGTATAGTATAGCAAAGCATAGTTCAGTATAGTAAAGTATAGCATAGTATAGTAAAGTATCGAATATCTAATGATGAAATCAGTGTATTTTCCAACAGACAGCTTTGCTTAATGTTTCTCAACACAATAACAATGAGTGTTAAGGTAAACAACAACAACAACTCTGAGGTGATGTTCTCTCAGCCCAAAGCTTCAACATTACCTCCTGACCTCCATCTTCATATTTGCATTTTTTTTGTCTGTCATTGTATTTGTTTTATGGATTATTTTTTTATTTATTTTATTATAACGCAGTTCACCCCAGTTTACTGTTAAATGATGGAGTATTGCACCAATCGCAATTGTATCATTGTGCGTCAGAGCTCTGAAAATAGACTAATTCTGTTATGTGCTGTCACACTCTTTGTCACACAAGGAAACCTCCCATATTAATCACATGGTGATGTGGAGGAGAGACCGTCTGCTGCCAGACTGAAAATATATCTGATGATTGTGTTATTTTTGTCTCCGGGTTCTAAAACCTAATGTCAGCAACGGCAACAGGCCCAGTTTGGACTCCGATTATTTATTGTTTGTATGTATCAGTACTCAGAGGAACAACAGTAGCTTTTTTATTTAGTTATTTACTTTAGATGCAAAATCTCTTTCCTCTTTTTGTCAGTAGTTTATGGGGCAGAGGGATTACCAGGGTTAGTCTCCATAATCCGCTCACCCAGAAATATAAATGGTAAAATTAACATGCTTTGATGACTAAGCTGCATTGATCATCACATTAATGATATAGAGGGCGAACCTCTGCGTCTCTGAAAGCATCGTGGGTAATTAGCTGCGAGGGTAATTATCATCCTTAATTTGTTATACGTTTAAATCAGAAAGCTTTAGAGAAGGTTGTTGTTGTGTTTTTACCCAGCATCCTCTCCTGCAGCGAGGAGCTCACTCCTAATAGCGATGCTCCGACAGCTCTGCGTAAACATTCAAATTTTTGGTGGTTACACCCAGAGGTATGTTTGTGAAGAAACAGCGCGAGGAAGAAAATATGTTTGCCAAATATGTGTGTGTGTGCGGAGAGTTTTTTGCAAGCATTCCGCCTCCGAGTCGTACAGACATAATTGACTTGTTTACTTTGGCCCTAAAGCCCCCAGACCACCCTAGTGAGAGAGACAGGGCTTTTCTGTCACAGTCAGCTGCCTGTAACCTCAGACAGCACAGTCTCTGTCCGTAGACGCCACACGTCGAACATTTAAGATGAACACGGTGGGGTACGTTAACTGCTTTAAGGCGTCTATTATCCCTGCAGATGAAGCAGATCATTAAAAACTCACAGCCTGAACAAAGATACATGGAGAAAACAAATCGTATATTTTGTAAATTACCTTCTAACTATAGAGTGCTGAACCACTTTAGTAGCTGTAAATTTCAATCTATGAATATGTAGGTATTGTGTGTATTTTTCCCATAGAGTTACATGTGGTCTATTGAATTCATCTGCATTCAAGAGCAGTGCTGCACAAGGAATGTAATTCCACACAGTCAGTAAATGAAGATAACAGTGTATATTGATGGTGCAAGTATCTGCACTGATGGTACTTTCCTTGGCTGTAATCTGAAGGACTGCTTCTTCTCATCAGTGAGTGTAGATGTAGATAATGTCACTTTTATCTACATACAATGGTAGATATGGATGGATGGATGGATGGATGATTGGATGGATGGACAGATAGATAGATAGATAAATAGATAGATAGATAGATAGATAGATTGATTTGTGCTGGGTTGTACTGAATCATCAGGTACAGTACATAACTGTGATAGTGACCCCTGCTGACTGAAAGTTGGAAAATGAAAGAAGGAAAGCAAACTCCTCGCCATTGTGACATTGTGATTCACACCACTGCACACAACTGAATGTAACATTGGTATTTAACCCATCACCGGAGTGAACAGTGGGACGTTTTGAACGCCTGAGGAGCAGTGAGTGGGGACAGTGCCTTGCTCAGTGCTGGTGCAGTGCAACCTGGAACCCTTTGGACCCCAGTTGCCTTAAATGCTGAGTTTGTCTCTTCTTTTTGTTGAGGTTTCATTTTTTTGTGGAGTCTCTTCTAAAAAATCCAGTTGTTTTTTCTTCCCTGTAAATATGGCCTGTGCTTTATGTAACCTTTCTTTTTCCTGGTATTAAATATTCAGTTGTGGCCCACCTATCTCACCAGCCCATCTTACGTCCTACAGCCCAGGAGAATGGCTGCTGCTGCTGCTGCTGTTTTTCTCAGCTCGGGCTGAGGCAGAGCCTGGTTTTGATCCAGCTCATTAAAACCCAGTTAATGTTTGCAGCGATGGCCCCACGGAGACAGTCAGGGAGACAGGCCAGTGTTATTCCTGCCTCTGATGAAGCATCCGCTCAAAGTTTTTATGGCTTACAGGTGGAGGGAAATCTCCAACAGAAGAATAGCACACTCTAAAGAGATCCTTTCAGGAACAAACGGTTGTAATTTAGTAGCGTGGATGTTTTTGGTATGCACAGGAATAATGTCTATGAATATGGCAGAATGAGTAAGAGACAGGAAAATGTGAAGACACTGCTTAAAGGAAAGAGAATTTTAGAGCTTGGGATTCCTTTGGTCCATATCAGTCAACAAACCTTGTGTGGAATCATCTATATTGTGATCTGGATGCAACAATTTTTGTGTCTTCTGCAACGTTTTTAACTGAAGCATAGATTAGGATTTCCAGTCTGTCTTTCAGGTAGTAACAGGAGACTAAGGTCCTTGTGCTGAAAGCCTCAGGCTGGAGAAATTGCTGATATTTCCTGTAACCTAAAGACCTCTGAACCCAACATTAATAAGAGTTTGTTACCTTTAACCCAACTGTCGTGACAAACAAATATACTGCAGATCAATAAACAATGTCAATTCATCATTTCCACCCTATCATCCATATTCTTTAATGAACACATGATGGGAATTGTGTAAACCTGACTTTGTGTTGTATATTGTGTGTGCAGGTGTAAGGGAGCCTCACACTATGGACTCTCCACAGACAGGAAGCGACGCTCACAGGAGGGTGAATGCACCGACAGCACGTCAGAACTCACCATCGCGACTCTGCCCGGTGACGGGCCGACATCCTCTGCTGCCGTTGCCCTTCTGTCTGAGGAGCAGGGTTTGGTCAACCCTGCCTTTGACCCCAGCATGGAGGACAACAGCCAGTCAGGCAGCACGACCAGCCTGGCCGCTCGCAGTAGCAGCAAGAAGCGTAAGTGAGGCCTGCAGAATGGATGGGATTCGGGCATTCGTTACATCACATGTGTCAAACTCAGGCTCGGGGCCCAAATTTGGAACGCAGTATAATGATATTTTGCTGGTGTAGTTATATTAAAAGTGTACCAGAGTTGGCCCCAATACATTGCCAATATAATGACAGAATGTGTCGTGCTGGTCACGTATGTGCTATCTAATAGCAGATCCATTTTTGTGGCCTGTAAAAAATAAGTTTTAGATCACTGATAGTGATGTGTTTTATATAAAATTATAAAAGTTTATTTTTATGTATTTTTTTTCTTTTTTTTAGAACTTTCCTTTCGGAAATCTTTAGGAGATTATGCCTCTACATTTAACCCACCCAGTGTGTGGGGACCATGCTTAGGGCACCACAGCGGTAACTTGACAGTGGGGGGGGCTCGAATTCAGGGCCTTGTGGACCATAGGCGTAGCCACAGGTGGGCCTGGGCCCGCCCACTTGTCAGTCAGGCCCGCCCCATCCAATGAGAGGGCTGATCAAACTTAGCTATAATACTTTGGGTTTGGCCCACCCTAATTTGTTGATGGGTTCTGGCTACGCCCCTGTTGCAGAGTCCACTTCCTTAACCACCAGGCCACCAACTGCCTGAATCTCGTGTGTTTATTATATTCTTGAATTGCCCCACGGGGATAAATAGAGTTTTTCTGAATCGGAATCGGAATCTGAATATTGAGCTTTGGTTGTTCTTGATTCAATGTTTACTCTCAACATATCTGAAGAGAAGGAAAAACATACACAGGGAAGGAAGGAAGGAAAGTCCTTGTCATTGTGATCCACACCACTGCACAGCATTTAACCCATCACCAGTGTGAACAGTGGGCAGCTTTGAGCGCCCGGGGGAGCAGTGGGTGGGGACGGTGCCATGCTCAGTGGACCTCAGTTGGTGGATTAGAACATTAAACCCTCTGGACCCAAGTCTAGTTCCTTAACCACTAGGCCACTGCCCCCCAATCACTGGCAATGATAGGGAAGTGAAGAGTGTGTGGTAAAACAGTGACAGATGAAAAATCAATACACTGTAGAAGTGCAGAGAACCTTCTAGTTACCCTAACACAGTCACAATTGTGTGTCCTTTGGCGTACGTATGCCCTCAGACACCTGACATATAACCCAGCTCCTTGTCTTACTCACACAGTTTTTGTTTTCCCTAATGGTCCATGATAGAAATCCAATTAGCCAATTAGCCCAACTGCCCTGTTTTTCTTTTTTTTTAATCCATAAAATCCCTGTGGAAAACTGAGCTGGGAGCAAAAGGAAAAGTCAATAAAAGGACACTAATATTTTCCATTTAAAAAATGTGTTACAACACAGTTATGTCGTCATCAACAAACGCCCTCACGTCAGCCCTGATCTGATGCAGGGGGAAACCATAGAACTCTGCACCAGCACTGTAGGCTTGGGCAGCAGCACATCTTCTACCACAAACGTCACTACTGCTGAACAAGCTGTCAACTCTAGAAACAGCATGGGCTTTTAAAGAATAATGTGGCTGTCAGGAGTCCTTGCATCTCCCTAAGCCTGCAGAGACAGGGAGGGAGGGAGGGAGGGAAGAAGGAAGGAAGGATGGGAACGTAGGAAGGAGGATGCTGCAGAGGCTGTCCTGTATTCATGCAGCTGGGCCAGGCTCTCCACTATAGCCTCCTATTCTTTTTTTTTATATAGTCACAAACCTCCCCTCTGTGCCCTCACTGCTGTTGTTGCGCAACTGTGAAATGAAACGCAGGATAGGATTCAGCAAAGAAACCACCGGCTAACACAGCTGCTCTGTCGGACAAAAGATGTTCTATTTGGAGTTATTGAAATCTTAACCATAACAAAATGAAAAAAGTGCATTTTTTTTTTACAATGACTTACAGATACGGAGGCAAATCCATGCAAATCTGGGATAAAGTTAAGTGTAAAAATGGAAAACAAACTCGGAACAACCATTGCAGAAGGAATGTGGTGTCACGGTCCTGGTCACTCCTGTCCAGGTCACGGTCCTGTCTGCTAAGCGTATGTGTTTTGTACTTCAGAAAATTTTGTACGCAAAATACAGCACGTATGTACAGTATTTCACAAACCTAGCACCCATCCTTCAATGGTTCTAACGTGCTGGTCACCAGGCCACACTTTGGTGGAACAACAAGTATTAATTAACCATGATAAAACCTAGAATTTATGTTTGGAATTATAGAGGTTTCAGGATGGAGGTAAAGAAAACTGGCAACAGTTTAGTCCTGGCATAGGCAAAATAAGGCCCGGGGGCCGAAGGTGGTCCGTCAGGCTATTCAATGTGCCTCCGCAATCTTGTCCGAAATAATAACCCTTATACTTTTGCCTTTTTCCGAGTAATTCCCACGTTTCCCCAAGAGATTATATCATAAAAGCCATAAGAAGTTTAGCAATTTAGGTTTTACATGGGTTTTACATGCCATTTATACCAGTTCAACAACCGCTTTGTCTTTGTGATCTTGACCCGTGTCTAAATCTGGGACCAATTGTGGCCCACAAGTCAAAAAGTTTGCACACCTCTGGTTTAGTCCCAAATGTAGAATCCTTTCATTTTGGGCTTGGGTGTTTGATGCTGGTAAACAAAATATTTTAACTACTTGCAATGAAGAACAGGTAGAAAATACAAACGGGGGGCAGTGTCAAGGCAATACACAGTATGATTTACCTTGTTCTGCAAAATCTGCTGTTATATATTTTTGTTCTAAATGGGAGTTTGACTCTACAGAGACATTTCATTTCATTGGCTGTGAGGACGGTCCCTTCAGACATGTCCGGGCATGTTGAGGGTGAGGTAATCTGGTCTATTATAAAGGGCCCCTCTGTCTCTCCTTGTGTCTCCTGTGCAGTCAGAAACTTTGACCGCTCTTCTGTGAGGAGCCGCTCCTTCAGGAAGCTAAACCGTGCATTCAGTGTCCTGCGGAGGACCAAGAGTGGCACCGCTGTGAGCAATGAGACATCGGAGGAGAGGGACAATGCCAGAAACACCACGGTTCCACAAGAAGGTATGGGCTCATGTTCTTTACATCTGCTCTTGACTTGAAACAGTATGTTTTGGTGTTTTTTTTCTTTGCGTTCTTACACTCCTTCTGTTGTATCTGGATGGCATGACGTCACTGCTGAGTTTGCACTGAGTCTGCAGCTTTTTTGCTGGGCTCCCAGGAGAGTGTGAGTGTGTTCCAAAAGTGTGTCTTTACAGCGTTTGCTCGCCTGTACATTGAGGGTGACGTGGCTGGAGGCCAGGAGTAGAGCAGCAGCATATGTTTCTTTAATAATTCAGTTGAAGATTATGTAAGTCCAGCCGTGTCACAAAGACACGTCAGCAGGAGGAGCAGTGGCCTCGGGCATTTCAGAAAAAGACATGCAGGAGATCCCTGGATGTGACATCCACCACCTCCTCTTCAACCCTGTGTCCTCCTTCACCTTCTCCTCCCTTGGGTCCCTTGGTTTCAGCACTGACAGGGTCGTCAGGTACACAGCAGTTTGATGGATGACTCCACGTTGAGAGTGATGTTCTTGACAAGGAAGAAGAAGAAGAAGCATTATGCTTTGGATGGTTTATATGTCATATTTACAACCCGGCATAAAAAACAGGAAAGATAGTCAAATCACAAAGGTCTTGATGTTGGATTCATATCTTCTTCCTCTTTTTACTCCACAATGCATCGCAGTTTTTCCAGTCAGGCGAGTGTTTTACTATAAATCGGTATTTAACTGGAAATCCGTCCATACGTTTTCAACGTCCAGGTGGTTAACCCTGGAGTTTCACACCAAAGACGGAGACATTCTTTGGGGGATTTCAACTTTCCTTGTTGGGTCTTGGACCAGATCTGCTGTGATAGGAGAGTTCTTTCTGTACTGCTTAACAATAAAGCTTGAGGAATGATCAGGACTTAATCACTCACACCAGTCACTTCTGTAGAGACTACAGATGAAATCCTCCTTGACCTTATTGCTGCTGAAGAGACTAGAGCGTCCATACATAAGGTGCAACATGCAATAATGTACTTATACATTTGTCAGTTTCTCAGCAAAAGCCCAAAAAACAGTGGATACAGTGAAGGAATTCTCATAAAAGTCAATTTAAATGAAAAAGATAAAAGAATCGAGGGTGGATGGAAGGTGAGGGTCTGTTATGTATGATGGGGTGGAGTTACATAATGGAGCTGCAGATCAATGCCTTAATGCGCTCTCCACCCATGAAGCAATCTGCTGTGATAAAGACAAAATATTGACTTTGGAATGAAGAAAAAGTGCAGCGTGTGTAGAAACAACGGCCGTGCCTCTGGAGCTGCAGTCCAGAGGGAGAAGGTCCTCTGAGGAATGGGGAAAAGAGAGACATTTTTCACGACAAAAGAATAGGAATTGCATAAAACACATCTTCACTATCAATTTTCACCAGGGCTTTATGCCAGAATACTCTCAGAGCTTTCTCTTCCGCACGATACCTTGCAGTTTGGTGCAGTTGGCCCCTCCTCAGGACTGTTAGGGAGTTTCCCAAATGCTGAAAAACTGTCAAAAAAATCCTTTTCATTCAGAAATAAAAGGGTTTTATTTTAATGACAATTAAATTAAAGCAATTTTAATCTCACCAGTTCAAAGAATGCATTCCTCACAGCTGCTTTATCTTATACATTTATGTACAACTATCATATGGGAAATGTTGCATGACAACAATGTAATAGAATCCACAGTAGAAAACTATGCAGAGACTCTGTGTGTTGTGGCTCTGGTCCCCACCCATGTAATAACTGTGGAAATGTCAAAATGTGTGTTTTCTCAAGAATATTAACCACAGATGTATGTGACTAATGTCCAAAACATCAACCTGGACGATTAGCCAAGTGAATTTCCCCTCTTTCCTCGTACAACTTTTTTTTTTTACTCACCTATAGGGATGAGGACAGCTGGTCCCTCTGCTGAATCTCTCCAACATAAACTACTGCACCTTTTTTTTTGTCTCAACTCCCTTCACTTTCACGCTATAATACTCTCTCACTTTATCTCCCACTTTGCTCCTTTATTTTATGGCCATGCATTCACTTTGGATTTTCCATCTCCTCTGTCTTTTTTAGTGCTGGCTCTTCCTCAACTCCATCACCTGATCCCTGATGGGGAAGTTACCAGTATTAAGATCACCCGGGCGGATCCCTCAGAACCGCTGGCCATAAGCATTGTTGGAGGAAACGAGACACCTCTGGTTCGCATACTGATCCAGGATATTTACAGGGAGGGTGTCATTGCGCGGGACGGACGCTTACTTCCTGGGGATATGATTCTCAAGGTATTACCAGAACATTGTCAGTCGTTATTGTGTTAATAGACACAAATAGGTGTTGGTATTTGTAGCAAAAAGTTTGATTTCATAGGACTTGGAACAGTATTTTATGAAATAAAAGTTGTATTTAAATCAAGTTGGAATGCCAAAAGTCCATGGGGCATGGACTAACTTTTTGACTTTGGTCTTGGAGTAACAGCAGGCAAAAAAAATAGAAAATTGTGTTTTAGTCATAGCAGGATTGATCTTTGCTCTGTTCCTGAGGCAGAATCCAAGCTAGGTACGAAAATCATTAATCATTTGCACGGGATCTTCCGTCACGTCCCACACCAATTGGTAAAACAACGCATGAATGTTGCATTATTGCTGTAAAAAACAGGATGCAGCGAGCAATGTCAGCACAAACAAAAGTTTTAGTATAAAGTGATGGATGTTTTTAATACCTTCCCTGTTGTCAGCCTGGATACGATTGTAGTTGTGAGAAATCTGTGCAGAGAAAATTGAGAATTTCCTTATCCAGGGCAATCTCAAGTTCCTCAGTGCAAAAAAAAAAATGTTGCTGCAAAACAGCTCCAGAGACAGCACCAGGAGACCAAAGGACAGGATTCAGAGTAAAAAAGTAAAGCCAGATGTTAAATATGAAATAGCATAATTTTACACGAGTTTGAATAAAGCCGTGAGTGTAGTAGACAGATGCAGTATGAGAAAAGATTGTGTTGCCCTAAATTACTTGCATCTATTTCTATTTATTTATCAATGTATCTCTATATCTTGCATATTGTGTCTAATAAAGTGAGACACAATATGCTGAGGTGCTGAGTCTGACATCATCCCCAATCACGGCTCCTAAAGTCACATTTTGTTGTGTGTAATGATGTGTATCACAATGACAATGAAGTTTGCTTCCTTTCCTCCCTTCCTTCCTTCCTTCCTCCTTTAGGTGAATGGCATTGACATCAGCAACGTCCCCCACTGTTACGCTGTAGCAACCCTCAAACAGCCTTGCCAGCTCCTGAGGCTGACGGTGCTCAGAGAACAGCGCCATCGCTACCGTTCGCATGGCCATCAGCACAGCCACGGTCACAGCCACGATGGGGCCGGAGGTCACCCGCCGCTCGGTCTAGCGCACCATCAGTTAAGGGATGACAGCATCCATGTAGTCCTGAACAAAAACACTCCAGATGAGCAGCTGGGCATTAAGTTAGTGAGGCGTCCAGATGAGCATGGAGTCTATATATTTCACCTGCTGGAGGGTGGACTGGCAGCACGTGATGGACAGTTATGCGTGGGTGACCAAGTGCTGGCCATCAATGGACATGATCTACGTTACGGAGCGCCAGAGCACGCCGCTCTCCTCATCCAGGTCAGAATTTATTATTTTTTTTAAGTCTATAATTGTGTCCTTTAAAATAATCAGTCCACTGCTAAGTCCATAAGTGTGACACTGAAATGAGTCCCCATGTTGTAGACCATAAACAACTGGCCCCCGTTCTTACTTGTGGTCTCAGAGGTAATGAAGATAATTGTAGTGATTCAGGCAGAACGTCCTCTACTCTAATGTTGTGTCTGCACTTAATAATGTTTAAATGCTGTAATTCCCTATTGGAGTCGGACATGCGACTGCTCTTATTTCCTAGTTGTTGCAAGTCAAAAGCCAGGGCGTTCACGGCTAATGATAGTTAAATGCAGCATGTTCCTGGTTGGCTGGGCCGGCTCTCAGGGCCTCGAGTTCCTGTCTGACCCCGAATGATTGGCTCCTCTGGGTCTCCACGGAGCCGCACTGGCTTCTGAGAGTTGGCACATATCGTCAGAGAACAAGGACTTGGAGAAAATAAATTAAATCAATTCAAGTGAAGCAATAATGGGCTGGAGCAGATAATTCAGCTCTGAAGATCCTGAAAGCTGTGAGAGAGACTCAGTCTGTGTGTATTTGAATGTTCAGACAAACATCTTTCAGGACTGATATTGATTCATCTTCTTATTCAAGTGATTCAAACGTGTCGTTCTCTGTTTATCTGAGAGCTGGAGCTGCGGTTGAATTAGAAATGGAAATCAAGATAGTTTAGATATCTGGCTGATCCAAGGCTGCTTTTATGTTGTGAATATGTTTGTGTTTCACTTGAAATTATAAATTAAATAAGATTTTTATATTGTCCAGCATTGCAGTCACACAAAAACTATGTCCTGGGTTTGAGCTTCGATTTCTGCTAGGCAAATGGGCTCTTTCACCTTGATCATGATCTGGACAACAAAAAAACTACATACCATAATTTTCTGGACTATAAGTCGCAACTTTTGTCACACAACTTTAACCCTACGGCTTATGCAGAGATGCGGCGAATGTATGCATTTTTTCCAACTGCTCGAGCAGAAAAGGTAAGAGTGAGACAGGTGGTTTGGAGGAAGACGCAAGTCACAACAGCCAATAAACACCATAGAAGAAGAACAAGTTTAACGTACGATAACGCGTAAAATGTGGGCACATGGTGCTTATAGTCAGGTGTGGGTTATAGTCCAGAATTTACGGTAGTTAATCTTGCCTCTCGGGGGTTTTATACATCGACCAGCACATTTCTGATGTGATTTGTCTCACTGATAAACACCAACAACATGTTGTCTCTGTGGTCCATAGGCGAGCGAGGAAGGTGTCCACTTCATAGTGTCTCGTCAGATCTGCCTCCCGACTCCAGATATCCTACAGGAAGCTCCGTGGGCCATGGACGGTCCTCCACCCTATTCTCCTGTGGATATAGAGCAAACACTACTGGTGAGCAGCAAACCAACACACACTGACACATGAACTGAGCCAATACACCAGGAGCTGCTCTGTTCTTCCATTTCCTCTTCCTCTGATAAATATTCTCTTTCAGGTGCAAATAATCCACGCTGCTGCCTCCTTTGCTCTCATCAAAGCGCAGCGTGTCATTCAAACAGACCGTATTGCGGCCGTTCTTCTCTCTCCTCAAAGAGCTGCTGCGTTTGCACATCTTTTTTTTTTACTACGGAGGAGAAATAACATCCTGTCATCCTAAGTGATTTAGATGAACTTGAGTTTAAGACCCACAGAAGCCTTTTTTTCCCAGGCTGTAAAGCGTCTACTGTCAACCACATTGACAATGCCTTGTCCTAAAAATAGGATTTTTTGGTCTAAAATAGGGTAAATGTCCTCTGTGACATGCTTATTCAGTACAACAGCCACTGCAGAAAGATGAGGAATGTATCACACAAAGGAGATCTGGACTTTCCAAATGTGTTGTTGACTAATTCAGGAGGTTGCTAAACTCTCGCCGTTCCCCAAACGCCATTAGTTTCTGGCTCGGAAAACCTTTTTAAAAACCTATGAGAAATGCTGCAATGAAAAATCACTCCAATATGGCATCTGTCACATGTATATCTGGGATCCTAGAGAACCCAGAAATCACAGTGGGGTCAGGTGGTGGCCTAGTGGTTAAGGAAGCGGACCTAGGTCTGCAAGGTCCCCAGTTCAAATCCCCCTGCTGAGGTCCACTGAGCATGGCACCGTCCCCACTCAGCCACTGTTAAATACCGAGGACAAATTGTCTGCAGTGGAGTGAATCGCAATGTCACAATGACAAGGAGTTTGATTTCCTTTCTTTCCTTCCTTACCGTAATTTCCGGACTATAAGCCGCAACTTTT
This sequence comes from Paraplagusia blochii, assembly GCA_016785265.1. Lineage (NCBI taxonomy): Eukaryota > Metazoa > Chordata > Actinopteri > Pleuronectiformes > Cynoglossidae > Paraplagusia > Paraplagusia blochii. Next base: position 130,829 of record JAFBJS010003009.1, read on the forward strand.
GTCACACAATTTCAACCCTGCGTCTTATGCAGAGACTCAGCTAATGTATGCATTTTTTCTAACTGCTCAAGCACAAAAAATGTAAGAGTGAGACAGGTGGTGTCGAGGAAGACATAAGTCATAACCGCCAATAAACACCATAGAAGAAGAAGTTTAACATACGGTAACGCACATGAATAAAATCAGCATAAACTGACCCTCATCATGGAAAATGCAAAAAGAATGCAGCTTGCAGGTTATGTCTGTACAAAATGTTTTTTTTTTCCTTTTAAAAATGAATCGGGTGCGGCTTATAGTCCGGAAATTACAGTAATGAATTAATCTTCATCCTCTTATCTGTTATGGGGTCGCAGAGACAGCAGTCTCCACCTCTGCCACCCAAATCACACTGTGCACCACTCAAGACGGTGCTATGACTAGAGCACCTAGCAGGGCAACCTAGCAGCTGGTGGATTTGAATCTGAACCCTTGCGGATCCAAGTCTGCTTTCTATCCAATGATTCATCCAATTCAACAGAATATTTTTACTTTGAACATAACAATATATACTGCACTCTTTTGACCTCTGGTCTAACAGATAATGCAGCATCTCTGTAATAACCACGGTGAACCAGACTTAATTTTCCCGACGTCCTTCTTCGATCCAGCTCCAGTTTTCTAATGAGGTCGTCCATTAATCAACCATTATCTCCATGTCATTGGACTCACGCAGCACAACATCACTGCTTCTCATATGAGTGTTCTGATCATTAAGGTGCTATCGCAGGTCCCAGAGAAAACAGACATTATTAATATGCAAATGTGCTGCAGAACAATCTAATCATGAGTGGAGTCAGAAGAAATGCCCTTGGTGACACAGCTGGGTTCCCATCAGGTTGTTCTGGTGGAGCTTGGGTGGGGAGGTGGGGGTGCATCCGACATGTCAGTGTAGTTTTGAGGAAGGAAAATGTTCAAATCTGTTTGATACTAAAATTTGTATCTGACCACCTCTTATTTTTACATCATTCTTTTATTTTTTATTTTTTCAAAGGATGCTTGTCAGAAACCTGCGTGTTACGAGAAGACGGTCACTCTGAGCAAGGAACCCTACGACTCATTGGGTATGACTGTAGCAGGGGGCATGTCCAGTCGTGGATGGGACCTCCCTATTTATGTGACCAACGTGGACCCTGATGGAGTTGTGGCCCAGGAAGGCTCCATCCGCAAAGGTAAAAAAAAAAAAACATGTCTCGTCTTTTTCTTCTTTTGACGTGTTCCTGGCTTAGGGGTTGCCACAGCAAATCAATGTTTTCCATCTACACCTGTCCTCTAACTCCAACTCCCTGACTGCATCCTTCAATCTCCTCCTTATCTCCTCCTCCTCTCCATCTCTTTTACCAATATATCCACTGTCCCTCCTCTGACTGTGTCCAAACAATCTTAATATATCTTCTCTCTATGAATGTTAGAACCACTTGACTAGATCTGCACTACTTTAATATGCTGTTGTCCAATTTTATCTTCTCGATATATCAGATTACTGTACATTATGGTGTGGGTGGCAGTTGTAGAGGCTGCTGTCTTCATGGCCCGGTAAGATAAGCAGGTGAAATTGGATGGATGGATATATTAGGTATATTATATGGACTGCAGGCAGGACAGATGATGCCACAACTGATAATTTTGCAGGCGACTTATTTTTTATACATTTTTGACTTGGCTTCTTTGGCTTGCAGTGAAAACTACATCTGGTTTATTCCAGGAAACTCACTGAAAAAAATGAAATTTAAGAATTATAAATTATTTCCATTAACATTATGTCAATATCACTAAATTCTGGTGGCAGAAATCTCTATTAAACCTTCATCAAAAACATGTTCTAATGCTGCAGAGTGCAGAGGCAGTCTGTGTATATTCCATTGTAGTTGTTTGAAGCACTCCCACGTGTAGGTGTTCTGTATATCACTGTGACACCGTGGCTTGTAATGCAGTAATGGCTGAAGGTCAAGCCCATTAGCAGCAGTTTCAGCCATTTGGTTTCCACCCAAAGACATTTCTCCTGGCTGCCTAAATCTTCTCACAGTCTTAATAACTGTAGATGTTGACATTTACAGTATATATATATATATATATACAGTAGGCTGGGGTGTATTGAACTGAAGGACTGTGACAGGCAGAAAACACTGACTCACATCCTTTGTGTCTCTTGCTCTTGTTTGAGGTGTTTGTTTCCACTTTGGCAAAGTAATTAAGTTTGTCGATGTAAAAAGTGGATTTTTTTTTTGTTCAAACAAGAATTACCAGACAAAGACTTGTCTTTAGAATTCCCTGAGCAGGAAGGAAAGGTATCTGTGGCTACGTTACCTAATGTTGTCAAATCCCTGACTGCTACTGATTTGGCTCTGGTGATGAATATTTAGAGAGCAAACAGTGGTGTTTGATTAACACTTTTTTATTATTTATCACGTTCAGAAACCTCAGTGTTACCGATTGGCTCCAACCCAACAAAACAAAAGTAAACAAAGACTGGATTACGGAGAATGTGATTATTTTCACAATAAGACACATAAACTTTTTTGTTGTTGTTAAATATTTAATTTTATTGCTTTAAGAGGTCATTTAAATGTCTTTTCTATTGGAAATTGGAGAGAACTATCCCGCAAGACTGACAACACTATTTAAGAAAAAAATATATAAAAATATATATAAAATTCTGGGAGGAGGATAACGAAAATCATTATTGAGAGGTAGACTTGTCATCAGAGATTAACTTTTACAGAAACAGTAAAAATTGTTCTGGTGCGCTGAGGTGACAGAATCAGGCGGCTGTGATCGGCGTAGGTGGTGGAAGAACAAGTCACACGTTGCAAGTGGTGCAAAATATAATCTTGCGATTGCAATACATTCTTTTATGAACATAGGTCAGCGGTATCTAGAACAGGCAACTTTTTGGCACGCGAGCCACCGTTGGTCCTCGCAGAAAGACTGTCCAGAGCAGAAAGACGGAACATTCATTCATTCATTTGAAGATAAATGGCATGTGAAAATCATGTATTAAACCTACAATCCTACATTTCTAATACCCTTAATGACATTAACTATTGGGGAAACACAGTATTGCAGGGAAAAGGCATAGGTGTGATAGAAATATATATACCATAATTTCCGGACTGTAAGCCGCAACTTTTGTCACACAATTTAAATTTTGCGGCTTATGCAGAGATGCAGCTAATGTATGCATTTAATCTAAGACGCAAGTCACAACCACCGATAAACACCATAGAAGAAGAAAAAGTTTAACCTACGGTAACACACTTTGTACATGAATAAAATGAGCATAATCTAACCCTCATCATAAAGAATGCAAAAAGAAAAGAAAAATTTTAATATCTCATGTTTTAACGTGGGCAAATGAAGCTTATAGTCGGGTGCGGGTCATAGTCCGGTAATTATTAAATTTGAACGAGGATGGCGGGCCGCATTAAAAAGCCTAATGGGCTGTGTTTGGCCCCCGGGCCTTAGTTTGCCCATGCCTGATCTAGAATGTTAATAAGTCAGATCTGCCGATCTTGGGAAACTGCTGTATAGTTATAGCCTCAGAACCAAGAACAGACAGAAAAGAGATTGACTTTTGCACAGTTTGTATCTATTACAACATCCTTGGATCAAACCTACACTGTTTTTTATGACCTGGGAAGTGTCCATGCCCTTAACACAATATTAATGTAAAAAAGTGACTGTAGTACAAGAACTGTTGAGTAAGTTCAATAATTTCAATTTATGATACTCACTCATACTGTTAAACAGATACTTATTTTGCTAAACCATATTAGCCAAGGCAAATATAGCTCTTGATTTTCCCATACAGTAACTGTGGCGAACCATCTGTTTCTCCTGCTCCATTTTCATCACCAGGAGGCTTTTTGATGCACAGGTGGTGTTTGGTTTTCATCCTCTTATTGTTCGAGCAGGTTGACCGTTGAATATTAAACAGGGGAATGATGAGACCCCGTCCAGTGAGGTCTTCTGAAAACCTGTTATCTGCCTGGTTGGATGACCAGCTGCTCTGTTCTCCTTCTACCCACAGGTGACATCTTACTAAATGTGAACGGAGTGGATTTGACTGGGGTGACGCGGGGCGAGGCAGTGAGCAACTTGAAAAACACCTCCTCTCCTGTTGTGCTCAAGGTCTTGGAGATGCGCTCTCCTGAAGAGAGCCTCCAGGAGTGCACACTGCCGCCGTGTCTCACAAACTCACCTACAGATTCCACCAAGAGCCTGCTGTCTAACGACGACTACTCCCCTCTCTGGGTGTCATGGCTGCAGTTGCCCAGGTGATCCTCCCTTGGACTCTTCCGTTCTAATCCATATTCATGTTTTGAACTTTTCCTTGGACTCCTTGGGTTCACAGTGAGATGGACAGCCTGGAGCTGCTCGTGTTGACCTCGGCCAGCTGGTGCCGAGTGGAAATTTTGACAGAGAATCCTCATTATACTTGCAAACAACTTCTTACCTTTAAATATTCATGGCTGTAAAAAGTTTAATGTTTAGTTATGACTTTTATTAAGAAGTATATGACAGAGATTGGACGAAGAAAAATATGTCTTTTCTTAATTAAGGACTTGATTAGAACCGACAGTAGTAAACACAGACATTCACCTACTAAACTGAGGTAAACATTTTTTGACTGATTCCTGTGTTATTCCAGTAAATGTGGCAAAACGCAGGGATTGTTTTATCAGATTTTTATCATCGGAGGAGAAACAGATAACACTCTTATTGATATTACATAATTATGCTAATATTTGGCTGATAATATTGATCAACAGATATTATTTGACCTCCCTAATTAGAAGTGAAAAGTTTTTATAATAATTTTGAACACTTTTCTAGAATATTCTAAATGAAACTAAAAAATCCTATTCATAACCTTCAACATACATTTGAATTTCATTCAAGATTATATATAGAAATCCCCTGAACTTTATATTATTTTGTTTCTTTTGTGTTAAATTAAGGCCCGGGGGCTAAATGCTGCCCATTAAGCTTCATAATTGGGTCCAATTTGTCCATATTATATCATTGGTTTATATTGGTTTCAATCTAACAAAACAAAACAAAGATTTGATTACGAAAAATGTGAGTATTTTCACATTAAGATCCATGAGGTTGCTGGTAGACTGAATTTTATTTGTTCAATATTAAATTTCAATCTCTTATTGCTTTTTGGGGTCATTCAAATGTCTTTTCTACTGGAAATAGGAAAGAACTATCCTGTAAGACTGACCAGAAACCAACAGGAGATGAAAACAACAAAAACAGATTATTATGCACTAAATAAGAAAAAGAAAAAAAAATCAGGGAGGAGAAAAGAGGAAATCATGAGAGGTAGACTTCTCATCAAAGAGCAATTTTTTACAGAAACAGTAAAAATTACATGAAGCCTGTTGCTGATCAGCGTAGGTCGTAGAAGAACTAGTCAGACATTGCATGTGGTTCAAAATATGATATTGTACAAGTATAATTGTTTGTAGTGTAATTAAAATTCTCTATTAAATCACAATACCCACGTATTCCCTACTGTATAATTAACATTGAGGAGGTTAAAAGTCTTTATTCATGACTTTTACATGTCATTTCCCTTTGCTCACACTAGTTTTCATCTATCTGCTCCTAACCTGACCCTTGTGTCCAATGTGTGGACCATTGTGGCCTGTGAGTCAAAGTGTTTGCCCACGTCTGACTAGACAAAAAGAAAGTGAAGAAATCCAGAGTTCTAGTTGGGAGACTGTAATTTTAAGAGTTCCTTTTTCTCTCTTTTTGCCACTTCAGGCACCTGTACTGCTGCAAAGACATCATCCTACGGCGGAGCACGTCAGGCAGCCTTGGATTCAGCATTGTGGGAGGTCAGGAGGAGGTGAACTGCAATCAATCCTTTTTTATCCGCTCCATTGTGGAAGGGACACCAGCATACAACGATGGCAGGATAAGGTAGCGATCCTGCCTGAAAGAAATATGTTCTGATAATATTCTTTGCAAAATTCCACATTTCTCTGTGTGCGACTCATTTCAATTCTTTGTACAGGTGTGGGGACATCTTACTGGAGGTAAATGGCAAGAGTACTTGGGGCATGACTCACACAGCACTGGTGCGTCTTCTTAAGGAGCTGCGGGGCAGAATTACCCTGACCATAGTCTCATGGCCGGGCAGTCTGCTGTAGCTCTGCCTCCAGCACTGCTTCAAGTGGCACAGACCAAGGAATGTGAACGTCAGAGCTTTAGACTGGATGACATTTCTTAAGCTTGCTATGTGGAAGAAGCTTAGACTAGTACTGTAGCTCCGTGGATATCTCACCTCTGGTGGACATCTCAGACTTTGACAGGAGTTTAAAGACAGCGGGAGAGCAGACGTGATTATAACCTGAGTTCAACAGACCCCTCCATGAATGCCAAACTGGAGAAATCCAGACCTGATGACGATTATCTGTTTGTGGTGATTCTATGAACCAGCATTCAGTCAGTACGTTTCGGTAGCCGGACCGGAGAGACAAAACGTTGCCAATTTCAGTAGTTAGTAAAGTAAATCTGTAAAGTCGGACTCACATTTCTTTACTGTACATGTTGGGTGTCTTAAAAGTACCGATCCAAGCACTTGTTATACATTTACTTTGTCGTCCAATGGCCTTTAAATAAGCTTCACTGGGTTCGTACTGACAGTGGTTGTTATCATCGTTTGTTGACCTGAGGACACGTTGCCAAGTAGAAGTCTGTGTTTAGGTATTTTTTTTCTTTACTTTCAAAAGCTATGGCTGAGTCAACATACCACTGGCAATGGAAAAAAAATAAGAAAAAACATAAAAGATCAATGTGTTTATAACATGTTAAACTATTGACATTGTGGAGGCCTTACTTATTTTCTTACCTTTAAGAAAAAAAGCTGACTTCGTCTCTGTGTTTCAGTGGACGGTCTCGGCCCGTCTGCTGTGGTTCTATCTGTCATGCTTTGGCCTGTGTAATATATCTGATGGTATTTTTCTGGTTAAATGATCAATAAAGTCGACAAAAAGCTGTGTGATATATATTTTATTTATGTTTTTCATTGTGTTTAAATAAAGTCAACTGAGACTCAGAACCTAAAATCATATTTAGACAATACCTCACATCATCACCACTAATTAAGACGAGTCAAGTTTTTTGTGGGGTCTATAAATGAGATGGAATTTATTTGCTAAATAAAATGCAAAAAGATATATTGTATATGCAAAAGTATATTGATGATGTAAAAACCTGGCTACCTACCTGGTAGCTCCATCTCTAGGATCATTCTTCTAACAATGTATCTACTGTCCCTCCTCTGAACATGTCCAAACCATCTCAATCTGGCTTCTCTAGATTTCTATTGTGAGAATAAACTAATTATTGAAAAAAAAAACTCCAAATAGGAATAGAATATATCTTGACTTGAGTTAAAACCACTTTCCCCCCATGTTCAACATTCTACAGTAGTACTATTATACTACTATTGTAGTAGCTTCATGTCTGGTGTGAGCTAGTGTTTGTGAGCTTGGCCGTCCATCTGCACTTTTACTACCCTGCTGGACTGAGTGAGTGACGCACCTGAATGTGTGTCCCTCTATTCCAGTGGTGTCAAACTTGTTCCACATAGAGCTGCTGTGGCTGCAGGTCTTTGTTCCAACCTATGCAGAACAAACTGGTGTGTGGAGACTCAGATCAGTCGATCAGTTGATAGAAAAGCCCAGTCAGGTGTTCTGCTGGTTGGTTGGTACAAAAACCTTCAGCCACAGTGACCCTCAGTGGATTCAGTTTGACACATATGTTCTAATCAATGAAGATGGAGGCTGTTTCGCAAGGATTTAGTGCATTTGCCATTTACATAGTATAAAACTTCAGGTGTCTGGTGTTTTCCAGTAACCTTTACTTGTGTTTTCCTGTTTCCACACTATTGGATACTCGATCACTCAGACATAAACCACTGTTGCATCGCTGTTCACTGTCACCTGCATGTATTTATTGAACTTCCTCAGGGTCTTTACATGTTTGGTCCATTCTACCAGGAGTCCCTGAAAGATAGGCATAACAAGAACTTGATTTAGCTTTAGCTTTAAAATGAGTGAACACAGTTATCAACGTTATCCAACTACCTCCATGTCGTCCCTCACTGCATCCATCAATCTCCTCTTTGTCTCCTACCTGGTAGGTCCATCTCTAGGATCATTCTTTTGCCAATGTATCCACTGTCCCTCCTCTGAACATGTCCAAACCATCTCAATCTGTTTTCTCTAGTTTTTTCTCCAAACCTTCCTGTCTGTGTTGTCCCTCTAATCACCCCATTCCTGATCCTGTCCATCCTTGTCTCTCCTAAAGAGTGTCTCAGCATGTTCCACATTAAAGTCATGCAGGCATGCTGTTGTACCCTTTAAGATTAAAAAAAGAATCCATTATCTTGTGTGGCTCTGTGGGACAATGGGACCCATCTGTCACTGACATGTCACCGATCTGTCACTGCCTCGTGCGCTTCCTCCATCGGCGACACTACACGTCCTTTCTCATCCCTCTGAAAAGTTGCACAAAATTACAGTTTGGGGACGATGTGCGAAAACGTGAGCAGCCGCAGCAGCTGACTGCCGGCGTTTCTTTCGTCCGCCTCTGTCTCCGTCTCTTGAATGGTCTAGTTTGAGAGAGTAGACGATGACTGTCAGCTGACACATGGCCAGAATAATCAGTACCATTCACTCACCCAGATGTGTATAAGAGACAGCCTACCTGGTAGGTCCATCTCTAGGATCATTCTTTTGCCAATGTATCCACTGTCTCTCCTCTGAACATGTCCAAACCATCTCAATCTGTTTTCTCTAGTTTTTTTCTCCAAACCTTCCTGTCTGTGTTGTCCCTCTAATCACCCCATTCCTGATCCTGTCCATCCTTGTCTCTCCTAAAGAGAATCTCAGCATCTTTAACTCCTC
>JAFBJS010003009.1:139860-214234 GCA_016785265.1 Paraplagusia blochii
TTCACCTTAGCTGACTCTCTTCTATCACAGATCACTCCTGACTCTTTTCTCCAGTTGTTCCATCCTGCCTGTCCTCTATTCTTCTCCTCTCTTCCACAGTCTCCACTCCTCTGAAAAGTTGATTCTCAATATCAAAACTCCTCCACCTTCTCCACCCATGCACCCTGTAACCTCACCGTCTCAATGTTTTTAATTCACTCCTGACAAAAATGTTGTTGTGGTTCATCTCCTGGGCCAGTTCAAACCCCAGGTGGGGTTGGTGAATTCCAGTGGGTCGACCAACTGGGGGAAGGTTCATAAAGGTCTAGTGTGGTGCAGTGGGATTTTGGTTATGGAGACAACTAATGAATGAATGGATAATAGATAGATTTTTTTTTCAATTAATAGACAAATCATGTGACCACATTTTCATTTTAGGGGAGTCAGATGAGGCTGTGAGTCGTGGGTTTAAAAACAATGAAATAATGGGATATAAACCGCAAGATATTATCAATTTGGGACGGCTTATCCAGTCCTTGCTTAGGTATAATAAGCAGATTTTTTTTGTTTATTTGTTTTATTATTGCATTATCTTTTACATATTTCTCCCCCATTTTTTAAGGGCTATAATATATTTTTGACACTTTTCCTGCTGGAACTGCTGGCTTTCAATTGAATATACTCTGTGGAGGAGAAGGAAGAAAGCTTTGTGGCCACATGAATTACACTGCTGGCCTTTTTCCACATTCTCCACTGGGAGGGAGAGATAAGTCAGAATTCAAAGGACCAAACGTTACCACAGCGCCCATGCTTTTGTTGCCTCCCTCTGGCTGTGACTTTGAGCAACAAAGAGCCCAGCATAAGTGTCTCAGCATGTTCCACATTAAAGTCATGCAGGCATGCTGTTGTACCCTTTAAGATTAAAAAAAGAATCCATTATCTTGTGTGGCTCTGTGGGACAATGGGACCCATCTGTCACTGACATGTCACCGATCTGTCACTGCCTCGTGCGCTTCCTCCATCGGCGACACTACACGTCCTTTCTCATCCCTCTGAAAAGTTGCACAAAATTACAGTTTGGGGACGATGTACGAAAACGTGAGCAGCCGCAGCAGCTGACTGCCGGCGTTTCTTTCGTCCGCCTCTGTCTCCGTCTCTTGAATGGTCTAGTTTGAGAGAGTAGACGATGACTGTCAGCTGACACATGGCCAGAATAATCAGTACCATTCACTCACCCAACGCACAGAGGAGAGAAGAGGCCTGGAAAGACAGAGATGTTTCAGTAACAACGTTTAATACGTTCAATGTTTAAAGACAGCTCTTGTGTAAGTAGAAGGGACTTGGACACAGCGTCCACATTTGGTCCTGATTAATCAGCCACCTCACATATCAGTAAGACAACGGTGGAAATGTTCCCAGGGAGAGTGTGTGTTAGTAAGAGTGAACACAGGCAGCAGGCTCCCCTGGTTCTTGTTTTCACATTTCATCATCGTATTCATCAGCGGCCGCTCAACCTGTCAGTGCAGGCAGTCAAGGCGAATTCATCAGACACCTGAGCTGACTGCAGCGCGATGCTGCTCACTCCTGGAGACGCAGATGTTTGGGGGAGTTTTACTATTAATCTGAGATCATAAAATAAACAACAAAGCTAAAAAGAGATTTGGTTGAAGAACGCTTTGTCTGATGACTCATTGATCTGAAAGTCTTTTTGTGAGCTGCCAAAAAGAATCTAATGGAACGCTGGTACTAAAGAGTTTCCGACAAATAGATTTTATTCTCTGGTTTAATTTTACCAACTGGTATGAATAAAGCAAAATTATTTAATCATGTATTCATTGACTTCATTCAGTTAGACCTCCAGCTTCCATCTGGGAAGAAGCAGGAACCCAGTTATAGGTCGACAAGTCAATACAAAGTGTACAAAGATGACAACCTTGGTTTGACCTTTGAGTTTATACCCAGCTTGAATAGATTTTAGAAAAAAACACCTTGGAACATTCAACATTTTTGTTAGGATTTGGTTCTTTCTCCGTCTGTCTGTGTTTCCTGTTTGTCCATCCCTCTGTGTTTGACGTTGGCTGAGGACCACACTGGTCCTGATCTGGTGCTGATTGCTCCACACCGCTGTGGAGCATTTGATCATCAGCTGCACCACTAAAAGAAGCGTTGGCCCCAACAACTCAGGACCAGATCAATTTCTGAAATTAGGCAGCGTATCTCCTTTTTCTTTTTAATTGTCTATTTTTTAAGGGTTGCCAATGAGAATCATAGATTTTCCATTTCACCCTGTAAACTTAATCTACCTCCATGTCCTCCGTCACTGCATCCATCAGTCTTCTCTTTGTCCCCCACCTGGTAGCTCCATCTCTAGGATCATTCTTCTACCAATGTATCCACCGTCCCTCCTCTGAACATGTCCAAACCATCTCAATCTGTCTTCTTTAACTTTTTCCTCCAAACCTTCATGTCTGTGTTGTCCCTCTAATCACCTCATTCCTGATCCTGTCCATCCTTGTCTCTCCTAATGAGAATCTCAGCATCTTTAACTCCTCCACTTCCAGCTCTGTCTCCTGTCTTCTACCTATTCCTAGTGTCTCTAATACATACAACATGGCTGGTCCCACAACTGTCCCTTTAACCTTTCCCTTCCCCTTATCTGACACCCTTGCATCACAGATCACTTTTCTGTTGCTCCATAGAGGTGAGACAGTTGATCCTAAGCACTTAAATGTCTCCACCTTCACCACCTCTGCTCCTTGCAGCCTCACCATTCAATTGTTCTCCATTTCCTTTACATAAATACTCTGCCTTTCTACGACTGACCTTTATTCCATCTCCCACTAGTGCAAACCTCCTTCTCTCTAGGTTTTCTTCTAACTGCTGCCACTCTCTTTACTTTACACAGAGATAACGCACAATAACGTTAGAAAAGTTGACTCAATGACAAGGACAGTCATGTTTTTGTATATCCTTCAGTGTGCATTGGCTTCTTTCACTCTATGAAAGATCTAATCTACTCTGCAGTCAATGTCAATGTCCCAGAACTGCTCGCAATCGTTACCAGGGTAACCTGGTTTACGATGAATCAATGAACAGACCTCAATAACTGGATCTGAGCTGACAAATATATACAGTATCACGTCTGAGAAGGGGAATCGCAGCAAAACCATATGTTCTAGATGAGGTTGTGGACCTTGTGGACTTTGACAGACCATTAGTACAAGCACAAAAGTGGCATCAGTAAATACAGGCCTCGCTGTGTCCAGTCTATCAGTGTCAAACTGATTTGACCATTCTCCTCAAACTGAAACAGGACATGGAAATCGGCCACTGATGTTTCTTAATAAGAGGAAAAAACTTCATGAATATTTTATTAAATAAAAATGAAAACAGACCAGGCTCTTGTTTTTCTTCTGAGAAGGAATATTGATTCAATGCAAATCAAAAGTGGGTTTTTATAGAGTGTAAAATCGTATTTCAGTGCAATTTATTGTCCTGAATAACAATGTCCTGCCTTGAGTTCTAATAAAACACTGCAGATAGCCAACCCTCACCCCACCCACCACCAACACCACCCCTCTTTCATCACTGCAGTTTCCTAAACCAGTTGTTCAACAATGAAATCTACTTCTATATTGACTCGAGTGCAGGTTTAGAGAAAAGTCTTAGCTATAGCTGTTATTTTCATTTTACTTGTCCAAACTGATGGGACCAGAGTGGGACCACCAGCCGTGATCAAAGAGCAGAGCCCTGATGTATGACTCCTCTTGGAATGTGTGAGTCAACTGCACTCTTCATCTTAATATTAAGATTTGCCATTGGTTTGAACATAAAGAAAGTTAATTACCAAAGTAGAAGACACGCAGGTAAAATAACTGTCAACGTCCATCAACCGGGTGTAGATTTACTCTTTGCGTGAGACATATAGAGCATAGTCAGCCCCCCAGTATACTGGGAGGGAAGAGTCAGTGAGTATAATTCACTCTGCACAAATAAATGTCAGAAAAAACAGTAAGTCTTGTGGAATCTATTAGCAGCAGTGATAAATATGAGGCACGCAGTCACAACCGCAACTGCTAACCGGTAGCCGATGTCCAGGGGGCTCCTCTCAAAACCGTCCTCGGCCTGCGCCGCAACCTTTTTGTGACTCAGTGCAGGACACGTGAGGCTGCGAGGCACTGCTGCAACAAGAGCAGCACTAACAATAGGCAACAAACAAAAAAAAAAGCTGTGAAAAACTGCGTCTATTTTCACACATGCGCCACCCGAGCATGAACAACGACTCCCTTCAGTCTGGTTCTAAAAATACCAGTGAGTGTAGCAATAAATCAATGTAACAGTAAAAAAAAAAAAAACTGACTGTGATCATGTGACTGGTATGTAGGACAAACGCATCAGCGCTCTGAAGGTGTGAGCAGCAGAGACACACTTCTTTATGACTGTCACATTAGAAAGGATCAATGGCGGACGCGTCCACTGCTGCGCGCATGTGTGTTTCTGCTGCACATATGTCCTTGCCGCTCTCTGCAGAGAGCCTGCAGCTGTCTCACTGTCCCACTTCCCACACCTGACGAGAATGACAGCGGTGATCATCATGCAGCGTCTGATTCACACCACGCTGTCCAAGTAGAAACTTCCTGTAGAAGAAGTGCTGAGAAGAGAGACCAGTGGATCCAACGGAAATATTTCAGTTTGTCATTTTTGCCATTTCGCACTTATTTCCATGCAGGCTAATTAACAGTGGAGTTCCAACACAAGCTGACACCAGAATTTATTATTATCACAGACCACAGCTTTTGCTACCAAAGATAGAATCATTTGTGGCTCGGTCCAAGATCAGTCGGTACTGAGTGTACCGGCTGAGGTGAAGGGGGAGCAGGAACTGTGCATGGACTCCACTCCAGATCCAAATCTGATACCTTACATGAACAATTTGAAGTTGATAAACCTGGAATGTCATGACCCTACATTCCAGGGAAGTTAACTGTGGTGAAGATGAAGAAATATGTGGTTGCTGTTTTTTTTAACAGTTAAAACTGGAACGGACAATTAGCTCCTGGTCAACGATAAGTAAACAGAGGAAATGTGGAGCAGAATTCCAGACACTGAGGCCTTGCGGCAGTGACACTGTGGGGCAGTAGGGCAGTGTTGCTAACTTGGAGTAATTATGTCTTAACCATGTTTGTCCCCACAGGTAGATCACTGGTCCAGTTCTTTGTCTTTTCTGTCTAGAGTTTGTGCATTGACTTATGAACAGCATTTCACTATGTGGGCTTGTGATGAACCAGCAAACTGATATACCCTGCTGGTCACCTCGTGTCACTACAAGGGTTTATCCTAATGCTGCCATGTTGCAGTCTGTTTCTGTTTCTTTTTTTTTTTACATCTGAAACATAAATTGAAGATAATTGTTTGCAGTTTTACTTGGAAAAGATCAGCGGTTATTAGTTTGCGGAAGGCCATCGTAAAGCGCAAAAACTGATTCAAATGTCAAACTTAACATAAAAAAACAATCAAAATAACTGAAACCAACAACAAATATAAATACAGTTCAACTGAGTAAAGAATAAATCTATGTACAGGAAGTCAATTTTTTCGTCATCTTTATTGGTGTTGAGATGTGCGATTTTCTCTTCGTATATTCAAAAATATTGTCCCTTCCCTTCAATCCTTATTTGATCTAAATGAGTACTAACTATTCAACTGTGGAAGTGGAAGAACTCTAGGATTTTTCACATCACACTATTGCCTTTTTAGCAATTTTCTTTCCTGTGGTGATTTATAAAAAAAAAAGAAAAGCAGAAATAGCACAATGCCAGAAATACTGGAAAAATCAGCCAAGAGTTCCTATTGTGTATATCCAAAGCACGTGTTGAGGCAAGGCTGATGCCACACACACTCCCTCGGTGTTCATTTGCTGCTTGCCTCATGTTGTTGGTCTGTTTGGCAACAGTTATGGTACAACAACTGGGGAAAATCTGGTTAAAGAAAATAGGGTTTTGAAATAAACTGTTTAAAACCGTATCAAAACATAATTATCAAAGCCTTTTCGCAGTAATTTTTTTTTTCTACATTCAGCTAACTGATCCTAACTGTCTGTCTGACTGAAGTGATTGACTGACACTCTGTTCTATGTTCTCTGAACCTGAGACTGTGTTGGCAAAAGCACAGTGATAAATGTCAGAGAAGGAAGTAGAAACTGAGGAGGAAGTAAGCTGTGACGACACACATACTGAAAGAGTAAAAACCCAGAGTGGATGCCTGAACCTAAACCAAGTGGATGTGTGTGTTGCCTGACAGAGAAGTCTGCAGCTGTGCACCAGACCTCCGTGTGTCTCTAAAGCAGAAGGAGATGTGGACTGAGGGGCACGTTGTAGTTTTATGCAAGATAAAATATAATAGAAAAAAGAAATGAAGGCTCTGACCCAAGGACTTGGTATTACAGTATGATACTGCATGGAACCTTATCTAGTCTCTATGAAAGCTTTGGGATGAAAACTGCCAAAGTTGAAGCCTATAATAAATAAATATGTATTTTCTTCCTTTTCAAACAACAACAACCTAAGTGATAAAACAGCTGAAAAGCTTCTCCTCCCGTCGACCTCCGGCAGCTCAGCAGTGCGGCAGAGCTGTACACTTCAGGTGTGTGTGCTGGCTGCCCTCCCTGACTGTGTGTTTGTGTGTATGGCGTACAGCAGATAAGACAGGGACAGGATGTGAATTTTTGATTTGCATAAAACCTTTTGGTTCCTACTTCCGTATATATAGCTTTCCTAATAACTGATGTTTTGTTTATTTCTTCAACCTTGCTCATGTTTATCCCTGTGGCATTGAAGGCCACACTGTGTGGAACTAACGATGACACTCCTGAGATAAAGCACTGAAGTAGTGGGAAATATACAGCACGCAGCAGCAGCAGCAGCAGCACCTGGTGTTACGCTGCTTTATTTATATGGCATTTCATTTCTGCACCAACGGCTGGGTCCAGATTCTCACCTGACGATTTCAGCAATGCTTTTTTTAGGAAAGAAATTGCGTTATTAAAAATCCAACAGTTACCAAAGGTTGCAAGAATCTGTCTTTCAGAACAGCAATGTCAACCTGAGCTTGGTTCTGGTCTCAAGCATAGGTGTAGCCACGGGTGGGCCTGGACCCGCCCACCTGTCAGTCAGGCCCGCCCCATCCAGTGAGAGGGCTGACCATGTCATAATGAGGGATGATGTTCATTATAAAACTTAGGGGTTGGGCCCCGCTGGTTTTTTTTAGGGGCCCACACATTTTATGAGCTCTGGCTACGCCCCTGGTCTCAAGTGACTTTGTTTATTGATTTTTTAGTTCATTAATAGTTTAGTTAATTCTTTTATGTCCAGAGTTAGTATTCCAAATCCATACAATTCAAGACGTCAACATCTTCGAGCTGATTATCTCATTGGACAATGCAGTTTAAGAGGCCTAAGAGGGCAAGATGTTTTCCCAAAACTGGCAGGGATTTGAACATCCGAAAGAGGAGAACCTGGGAGTTTTACAACAACATGGTAAATGTCAATTATATAACATTGTTACCAAATAATATACAATTACAAACAGATTTTGGTTAATACTTGAACATAGTAAATAACGTTTGAGAGTATTGCCAAAACATGTTTGCACAATTTTGGTTTCTGACATGAACCAATGCTAATATATATCCAGTATTTTGCCCCCAGAACTGAGATAAACGTCTAAGGAACGTTTTGTGCAGTTAAAGTAAATTTGGCGTTTTGTTATGAGATTTTCAGTAGTTCATCATCCTCCTCTTATCTGTTACCAGGACACAGGAGCAGCAGTCTCCACGACTGTCACCCAAATCACACTGCACCAAACTGTGAGCCCTGGAGGACTTGTGGCTCGGGCTAGTCATTGCACCTATGGTGGATAATGAAGCCTAGCAAAAAGTCTGCGTACTTAGCCGCTAGTCCAGCACCACAGCCAGACTTTCATTATCTGAAGGGAAACTGATAAAAGTATAATTATACTTATATGGGCCAATCAGACATACTCATTCTTTAAGACAAAAAATAACAAATTATTTATTCATTTAGTGTTTTTCCATGTGGTGAAAAAAGATAAAGAAAGTAGACCAGCTGTAATTCAGTCACCTTGCTGTGTCCATCCTTTTAGAAATCCACTGGACTGAAGTCCCAAAATGACCTTAAAGTTGTCATTGCCAGCGGGTTTTTTTTTCCTAAAATAGCCAGTTTAAACTTTCAGTTTAAACTGTAACTTATATTTAGCAACTCTGCAAGGTCTGCTGTGGTTTATATTTAGAAATGAAAGGGAAGTGAGCTGATCACACACGTTTACAAGATGAATGGACGTATTAAAAACAAATGGTCAGGACTACAACATGATCAAAGCACTTTCTCCAAATGCACGGCTTTGTTTTCCAAGTGTTTGAAGTGACTGGCCCATTGATGAGGTGCTGCTTGGACTCTCACTGTCGAGAGAAACCAACACGAGAGGTAAAGCTCACACTTTCTGGCTGTATCTCGTTCATCTACGTGGCTCTGGACGCCCATCCGCTTACACTTGAAAACTTCCGACTGGGTGTGAAACTCCTCCAACTGAACTGCTTTGTACCAGATGTGAATCCAAACATGGTTTGTTGTAAATCCTGCTGTAAGCTCGTCCATCACGTCCCAGAGTTGAGTGAAAACGGGCCAATTTTCTATCTTTAATTCCACTGACGCATGGACACACAGACCAGAAAAGGTGTCGTTGGTAAATTAGGACGGAATTAGTACAAGGAGGG
Source organism: Paraplagusia blochii (assembly GCA_016785265.1). Lineage (NCBI taxonomy): Eukaryota > Metazoa > Chordata > Actinopteri > Pleuronectiformes > Cynoglossidae > Paraplagusia > Paraplagusia blochii. The sequence continues at coordinate 148,631 of JAFBJS010003009.1, forward strand.
CGAGTCGGGGCTGCAAATGCTAGCAAAGCTCAAAGGGATAATAACAGTAATGGTTCATCAAAGTGTTATGGTTTTCCTCTCCGCTCACGCACCGCTGTCTCTATGCTGCTTTATGGGACGGTTAATGATGCAGCAACTCCGATGTTTGATGCAACATTGGCACTAGATGAAATGGCAGTATCATTTTTTATGTGCCTTCCTAATCCATTGTGTTTAATTGACGGAATCAAAAAAATAAACAATACAGTGCAGCTAACTTTGTATGGCTTTCTCTGGTTTACTGCAATATAAATTTTATAGGATAACAAGTGAACAGAACTCCAAATACACTGGAATTGTATAGGTCTGCTGTTGGTAATTGTTGGTAATTTTTATTTAGTGTTCCTGGGATTGATTTCTTTATTGCAGGCCATAATTCATCATAGACGTATCAAAGAGATGAAGGCATATGTTTCTAAATGAAACCTGTGAATCTGAAAACAGAAATAAATAAAAAAATCCCCAGAAAGAGCTCCATTTAATGTTTTTTTACATTTTTTCTTAACAAGAACGTGGACTATTTAGTTGTACTCGCCTCTTTAACTTGGAAATCAGGTATACAGAGGACAAAAAATGAAGATAAAAAACATAAAAATCAACAACAGCTTTCATGATCATGGACACATGATACCAGATGCAACTGCCCACCTGCCTTGAAGCAGAACCGGAGACTGGCTCAATCAGTCCCTGGTCTGTTTGTATGATGTTTGCATGTTTTCCTCATGTGTGTCTAGACTTTTTCTGAGTCCTCTGATAGGGCATCTAGACACATAATTTCATTCATATTGCATAGGGCGATAGACATCACATTTTTAAATTCTTGTAGCATTTTTATGTAAAAATTGTAAATATAGAAATTTATTTGTCTATAAATCTAAATATAAATTAATAGTATTATTTGGATAAGTTTGATGGGCCGGATTTAACTGCCAAATGGGCCACAACTGGCCCGCTGGCCTTAGTTTGCCCAAATCTGCTTAAGAGGATGCTTGTTAAGCCAGGTACCTGCAGGGTAGGATATAAAAAATATGGATTTCCATATATTGAGGACAACAGAGGAAAAACCCCAGAGTGTTTTGTGCAGCTGTAAAAATCTAAAGCATCGTTTGGAAAAGGGAAAGTTCTCTGTCAAAGATGAACCTTGGAGTTCTTTGGAAGATGCCTCCAAGACCTCAGGACATCCCCGAAGTGTCTAACTTTATCATGTAGTTGATACAGGATCGTCTTTATTCAATATATCTAAAAGAAAAACTATCCTCACAGCTGGTCATCACGCAGAGATGCTTGGCCCCACAGCAGGACCACCTGAAGACTGCTGGACTAAAGAGACCAAATGAAAACTATTAATCATTATCAATACCAAAAGTTTAAAATCCTCGGCATGATGTCCAAAAATAGGACCCATCATTTGGTTCATGAATACCACCTTTGTAGGAAATATCTATTGTGGATGTGCTGCGTTCCTGTTGGGCATTTCTCCACACACCTCAGGAAGGAAGACTTCAGATAATGCCAGAAAAACCTCAAAGGCCTGACATACTGGAACAGCACCAGTATGTCAGAGACAATGCGTGTAGAAACTGCACATGTGTGTTAGAGAAGTTAAAAAGGAAATGATTTATAAAGCCTGCAGGAGAGAGCTGGCAGAGTTCTGAGGAACAGTAAGTCCCTGAAGGATGTGTGGATTTGGCAGATTGACTGGGATGTGAAAAAACAAAAAAGAATTAGGACAGAATACAGATTGATTTCAGTCACACGTAGACAAAAAAATTAGGGGAAAGGAAAACAGCAGGACTGAGAAAACAGAAAAAAAGATGACAGGGCAGGAAGCTGCAGAGACAGACAGAGATGGACTGAGACAAGCTGGGGACAGTCAGCATCCAAATGAAACAGTTTGAAAGAAAAGAAAAAAAGCGGAACAACATTTAGAGTTATGTAAAAAAAAAAAAAATAGAATGCGGTAGAGCTTGGGGTGCAACGTGGAGAAATCAACATGTCAGTGGAATGGACTGGAAATGTGGGAGTTAGTGACATGCATCAAAGAAGGGGAGTGGAAGACGACAGGAATACTGATAAACAGGAGACAGGAGGAACAAACAAAGTCACTGCTTCACTTTACCTTATTTGGACTTTGGTTCAGTTCAAGATCTGGAAAAGAAGGCAATGTGTGTGTGATCTATCTGATACAGCTCAAAAAAAAATAATTACTATAACATTTTTTTCTATGATGTCACAATGGAGACAGTAGGTGTCAGATGTCACTTAAGAGAGAATTTTTCTCACAGTTTTTTGCTGCATTTGTTTCGACTGAGGTAAGCTTGTGAATCGAGCTTTGTTTTCAGACATGGGCATGCAGTTCAGAAGATTGCTAGTCATGCAGCTTTGCTGATGCTACACTTTAGCCTTATCGCCATGTTTCTCCAACCACATGCCTTAGAAGATGTAGATTTCTCACATTATCCAACACACATAAAACCAATGTTGCTGTACATTGGGTTTTAGGTTGCTTAGACCATACTATGTTTTTATCCATGTTGCACCACACATGTCACGATCTTTTGAGCATTTTGGAAAATAAGACAAAGTCAGGACACAGGTTCTGCATTAATGGTTTTATCAATCAATTCAACCATCCATACATGAATCTACCCATCATCATCTCTTGTCCCTCCATCCATCCCTCCATCAATGAATAAATCTGTCCACCCATCCATCTATCCATCATCCCTCCATCCACACATCCAACCAACCATGAATCAATCCATCCACTCATCTATTCCTTCAGCTCCCTGCCCCAATGGTCATTTTAAGTTTACCAATGGGTTTTCAGATTTTAGTTCTCCTTCATCTGCGACAGTGTGAGCAAACGCGGAGGGTGGCAAAGATGTGTTCATTCAACACAGCTTTTTAATTACGGTCTTTATGCTGTTGGGCAACAAAGCCATGAACAATCGTGGTAAATATGTCCTGTTAAACCCCTAACATCGCTAACGATCATCCGGGAACAGAATGAACACATGTGACAGTCGACAAGTCTAATGTTCTGTGACAGATGGACTGAGTCGGGATAAATATTTATTAACACAATAAAATCCTGACAAATGAAAATCCAGTGTGAATCACGGCTGCTTTTGTACGAAAGTGTCATCATGAGACACAGGAAATAAAATAGGAAATAAAAGTCTACCTCTCCTCCAACTCAGTGGAAATATTGTACTTGGATGGACAAGTAGATATAACAAAGGTGTGTTAAATGTGCCGGATCAATATATGCAGCACATACAAGGAAACAAGCCAAAACGCAATACTATCTTTCAAAAACCCACTCGGCTCGCCAAATATTTTTTAACGACCCCCGCTAAGACAGAAAGGTTGCTACATTTCTCCAGAACAACAACGTGAAGCAATTCTAACTCCCCTCTCCCTCGTCTCCCCCTCAACGCCCCATCAATAAAACTGACGGAGTCAAACGCTTGGATTCACTGCTAATAGTCCCACTTGGTATAATGCTCACATTTTATGTGACCAAACACCATAATAGGTTTTATAAAACACACTGCAGTAAGATCACACATACACACAGATCCAGGCACATCCCTTCAAAAAGTTAAGGCACCAACTTTCATTCACATCTGGATACCATACGTGAAGGTCTTTTTTTCCACAAAGATCTTTAACAAGAGGAAGGTCTCCAAAGCTGTTTTCACCAACATAAAGAACAAAAATTGAAACACGAGAAAGAAAGAGAAAGCGCAAGAGAACACAAGCAGGGGAAGACAGCTCATTAAGAATCAGGATCTCCAGCTCTGTGAGTGAAATGGAGAAAATCTTCCTCTCATTTCAGAAACAAGTCCAACGGAGTTGACAGGACTGAACGGCTTGAAAACTGACACAGCAGGGTTTTTGATACCTTAGACACCGGGGGAGTCAGGGGAAGACACACACATGAACATATAAACTTTGAGCAGTAAGTGAAAGAACAGCCTGAGGCGACGTCAAAAACGCCTGCAGGGCTTCTCCTTTTACTGCAGCTCATGACAAGTTGTCCCATTATACAATTTGGAGGATATCAAATACCCAACATAAGGAATAATGGGCATAAAAACACATTCATTGCATCAGGCAAACCAAGAATTTTGCCGGGGTCTCAAACAGGTGGATTGGGGGCCACTTCTGGTCCATAGACCTTCTACATCATGGACCAGGAATATTGGCAAAGACAATGGACTTTGTCATTGACGCAAAACTCCAGGATTCTCATCTTGGGCAAGATCATGTCCTAAATATGGCAGTGGGCTTCCAGTGGGCGTAGCATCCTCATGAGGGGCTGGTGCAGAGCAGTGTGATTTGGGTGGATGGATGGATGAATGTTTATTACCTTTCAGTGGACTCACAACCTACAGCAGTGCTTCTCAATTATTTTCTGTTATGCCCCCCTAGCAAATAGAAAACAATTTACGCCCTCCCCCACCATCACTCTCAGCCGCAACTGTAAATAACAGCATTTGTCTATAGAATAGTTATAGATACACCTCTGCATAACATTGTATGTGGTAAGAATACAAAAAGAAAGAGATATAGTTCAACTCGCTGCGCACAATGGGCAATGAGAGCGCCACTGCCCACTACTGGAGTGGATGTGCAATTACACTTTATTGGAAAAAAAGCATGTTCCGCAGGGTCACTTGCGTCCCCCCTCAGCATCGCACCACCCCCACCCCCGGTGCCCCCAGGGGGGCCCACCCCACTATTTGAGAAGCACTGACCTACAGGAAGATATCATACATTAAAATGTGATTTGGGTGGCATTTGTGGAGACTGCTCCCCCCACCACGAACTGGTAACAGATAAGTGAATGTAAATGGATGGATGGATGGATGGATGGATGTTTATTAAAATGTGGTCATTTGGCCCAGAGTCAGTCATTGGTGTGGAACTTCTCACAGTTCACTTCGTGGGTAAGACTGAACTTCAGTGAGGACCTTCTGCACATTTAAGGGGGCTCATCACTTGTATGAAGGTTTACAAGGGGCTGGTACAATGCTGTGTGATTTGGGTGGCAGTCTTGGGAGGGACTCCAACAGCCCTGGTCATCAGGTCAGCGAAGAGAGAAGTAACCTCGCTCAAATTACTTCCCTTGTGACCTGGGAACAGATGTACGGACAACAATGGATATATGGATGAATGGTTGGATTGATGTTTGCTAAAATGCTATTCTTGATCCAGGCACAAACAACAACAAACAAACATACAAGCTTTGGCACTCATGCCAGAGACATTAGTGTGCGTGGGTAATTGCTTCTACCTGTGCTGATTTAAGTCGTTGATGAGAACTGGAGATACATGCTTGGCTGTGTATGAAAGAGCTAATGGCCGGCAGCTAATTGCTGCTGATTGTTCTTGCATGGCTTTCTCTCTCATGCTAATATTTCAGCTAGAAGGGCTGAGATGGAGCTGATTAACCTGTCATTGGACCATATGCTACTGTTATACACACCAGTTAAGAGGGCAGTGTTGTTGTTTTTCTCATTTCCAGGAAAGTAAGAAAAACTCCTTGTCATGTGTTGCTGTTTACAGAAAACAATTTTTTCACTGCGGGACTTAGCAGGATTCGGTTTGTGTGTTTACTCTTTGAAGAGATGGGAACTTGCTTTAAAGATTCCTCGTGGTTTTGTAGTAGTGGTTAAAGGATATATACAAACATCATTGGAGAATCCAAGGTTCCAAACCTGTCCTCGTTGGCCGGCTGAGGTGTGTTGAGCAAGCAATCTCTTTGTTTCCAAGGTGCCCCTGAAAGCACCGCTGCTCCCCAGGGCTGGGGTTGATACAGAACGTGAACTTTGTAGTGTGCAAATGTGTCTGAAACTAATTTAACTTTTGCTTTTTCTTACAAAAGGTAAAATGTCTGCAGTTACAGGAGATGACCATAAGAGACTCTGATTAGGAAATCTGCTCTGTTATGAATGCACAGCTGTGTCAAATTAAAGGACACTCAAGTGCACTTTCAATGAAACTGCTACTGTACTCCCCCTTCCTGACCGCAGCAGCGGTGCATACCTTGACCACAATACGCCGGCGGAACTTAGAATTAGAACACAAGATTACAGCTTATTGACACTTTTCCCGTGACTTTACTATGAAACAAATAAATTCTTCAGCGGCGTCTTCACTTCCTCTGCTCCATTTCCTAGGGGCGGCCTGATCAGCACATTTCTTCTGGCACAATCTGCTGGCCCAGCACCTTTTTTTTTCATGGGCTATTTTTGTCACGTTGTATATTTGCATCACAAAAGGAGGCAGGGCCTATAGCATAAAGAAGGGGAGGGGCTTAGATAAAAGCTGCAAAAATACACTTCAAAGATGGTTTTCAACGCCTCAGACGGTGTGATGTTTGATACGTCAGTTGTGGCAGAGACTCCAGTATTACTTGGCAGTGTGTGGCTGCGTAAAGGGGGCGGGGGTCTATTTTTTATTGGGCTCTTTTTTTATTTTATTCATCTTTGAAGATGAAGATATGACATGTTCATCTGTGTGCTGGAGCCAGGGCTTCTTCCTGGATTTCTGTCTGATTCTCTCCTTATATCAACAGGATGAACTCACATCTGGATGGCACCACAGGAGGCACAGATCCATAGACTGTCTAGTTCACCTCTGTCCTCCATCTCCACGGTGTTATTATTTTTTTTCTTTTTATAGCACGTGCTTAGGCTTTTCCTAACACATGTACGCATGGTCAGATTTCCATTTGTCATTTGTGCAGCTGCATAATTCATGCTGTGGTCCTGAGTGAGGTCTCAGGGTGATCACCACCTGAAACAGCTGAACTGCTCTCTACAGAGGAAGGAGATCTTGTATTTCAACAGGGCAAATCCTGGTTAAACAATCAGATGAAAAACGTTAATCTTGTGGATGATTGATGGATTGAAACATTGGCAAATAATTTTAAGAATATTGCTAGTGGTGATGATTTAGACAGAATTCCACTTCAGCAAGATCAGATTAAAAGTAATTATATCCTTCTGTAGAGACATCTCGGTTACCACATGCAAAAGAACTAATAGCTGCATGCACGAACACACAAAAGTACCTGACTAAGGCCGACGGTACTTGAGAGCAGACAACAGAACTCTTCAACTCTGCTGCTCTGCAAATAAAACCTAATTTACGATGACAGGATTATTAGGGAATGTCAATGTAATATAATTACATTATCTACTAGCTAAAGTAGAGGTTCAGAGTAATATTGCATTTACTTAATCTGTTTAATGGATGATTAATGTTAGAGTTTCCTCTCATAGACACTTAGAGTCACTGGTGAGGATAATATTTGGTTTGTAAATGGCTGTAAAATAACTATCCTCCAGACCTCTCTCTTTGGTTGGACATTTACGTCAGTATTGAACAGGGTTGCCAGATTTTAACCGTAGATGTGTTGACAATCCTCATCAATAATGATTTAAATAACTGGTAATGTAACAAATCCACTACATTTACTGATAACCTACATGACATTATTGGGATTTTCATCCCCGGGAACTTCTTTATGACATTCACTGTCACATGTCATGTCTTCAGGCTTTGAAGAAGGTTAGATCATATCAGACTAAGTGAAATAGGAAAAGTGTAGTATATAAATATATCATCCAAATACTACATTTATCATCTACTACATCTTTAAAATATTTTATATCAAAACAAGTTTCATTTTGACAAGTTTAATCGTGACATGGTGCCAACTCTATTGATTTACATTACTTAAAATACAATAGTTACTATACATGTACAGTAGCCATGCATGCAATAAAACACCACAAATACATGCACCTCACTACACAATCAATACTCAACTCTAGAGTCCATTTACAGACTATTTACATACTGTGTTTTTGCACATATTCATGTTTCATTTCATTAGTTAAAATAATTTCTTCAGGGTCACTATTTCCTTATAGTTCAGTATAAAGTTTCAATAGCCATAATAATCTCATTTACCATGCCGGAACAATTCCCTGCAGGTCTGTTACCAAATTAAACCACCTTATGTAGGTCACTATGCCTCCTTGAACCAACAGTAAGTCACTCCCCTTTTGCGCATACATATATACAGTATATACACAAACGATGGAGAAGGAGACAGAAGGGAAGAGACACAGAGAGGGAGAGTTGTGGTAGAAGCAGGGAGGCGATGACACTAACCTCTTTATGTCAGTCAGATTTAATCAGTGCAAAGAAAAATGTACTGTACTGCGACAAACAAAAAAGAGACCGACAAGGAAATTCCTTTGTTAAGCCTCATTTGTAAAATTTGGTTATTTAGGTAAATCTCCAAAATAGTTATCACATGACAATAACAAAGAATGACTGTCAATGGAAATTAATACCTAGTAAAGCCTTCTTGTGTTAACGTCTGACTTGTTTTGACATCTTCAATCCATTTTGATCCATAGTCTGTAGATAAACCTTTTTAACTTTCAGCGAAGGACACACTGGCCTAAGGATAGAAACTGATGGAGTGAAACCCTGTCGGGAGTGAAATCTTCAGTGAGGACCTCCTTGAGATGTCCTTATCAACTATTCAACTAAATAAGAGCAAAGAGGGACGAACGTGTATTTTTACATAAGCTTGAAGCACTCAAAGTCAAAGAGCACCATGTCCATAAATAGAAGCTGGAGGCACGCTGTTACTAGATGCTGTTCACTGTCATGACTGACATCTGCTGCTCATAGGTGTATGCATAAATAATGGGACAGTGGAGCTGGGCTGTAAAGCACCATAAACCCAGCCCCGTCCCCCACAGGGTTTAATGCTCTCTGCTGCCTGGAGCGTCTCCTTAAGAGCTTTACTGCTAATGCCAGCAGACCTGTTTGATGACCCAGGTATGGTTCAATCTTTATAGTCCCAATTTATAGACCTGTTACAGTCAGAAAACATTACCTAATACCTGATCACAAACACTGCACATTTACTTTGAACAGCATAATACAAATTTAGCTCGTACTTAGTAAAACAAATACTGATGATGATTTTCTCATCTAAATATTGAATCAGTAAATCAACTGAAAAGATACAACAGTAGCTCTGTATATAAATATAGCTTTTTAGTGAATAATATATGTGTGTGTGTGTGGTTGGGGAGATGGGGGTGGGGGGTGACTAGGGAAGGCTCAAATCCACAAGGTGCCAGGTACTCTGAGCACTCTAAGCATAGCATCACCCCAACTGACATAACCTCCGGTGGGCTCAACACCCACATTAAGGCCTATGGCAGTGCTTCTCAATTATTTTCTGTTACGCCCCCCCTAGCAAGAAGAAAACAATTTGCGCCCCCCAACCCAACACCCACTCTCCGCAGCAACTATAAATAATAGCATTTGTCTATGAAATAGTTATTGGTGCACCTCTGCATAACACTGTATCCTTGTTAACGTAAAGAAAACAAAAAAGAGATATACTGTAGTTCAACTGTAAAGGATGTGCAATAATACTTTATTGTAGTACGGCAGAAAAAAAAGCATGTTCCCCAGGGTCATACGTACCCCTCAGCATCGCCCCCCCCAGGTGGGCGCGCCCCACAGTTTGAGAAGCAGTGGCCTATGGAATGGTGTCATGTGATTTGGGTGGCAGTTGTGGAGACATATGGAGAGCAGATGAACATGATTTGAAGATATTCACAATTTACTATTGTGAATTATTGTGACGGCATATCATCTGTTGGGTAAAACTAACCTGTCTCACAGAGAAATATATATATGTGTGTGTGCGTGTGTATGTCTAAAAAGGCAGAACTTTTCTGATCCCATCAATCCCATCAATATTAATAGAACAAAAATCCCCCGTCCGGTGTACAAAGCTGTGGCATTTACACCATTATAGTTCATTATACCTATATATTCTCATTTACAATCTGGGAGAATTCATTCCCTGTATTCTTCTATTCTGTCTTCCTTTGCAAATATTCTTTTCGATAACACCAGTTTAGGATTAGAACCAACAGATGGTATTAGGTTGATCCTTGATTTAACAGACACAAAATCAACCAACCGTTATCTGTTTCTGCCCTGTGGGCTTCTTGGCTATGATGGGGAATGAAACTCAAGCGGTGAAGAAACTCACAGTGACAGTGAGTGGGAAACAGTGTGTGACCTACCTAGGAGCAGCAATCAATGGCGGAAAAAGGAGCAGAAGGAGGATGTTTTTCTCGATGGCTAATCAGTGCCTTCTGGAGTTGAAAGTGAAAGCGACCACACTTCCATGCTCGCATTTTGTCTTTCAATTATAACTGCCATTGTTTAAGTGGTTTCCTTAATTCATGATTTTATCATGATGTTTTTAGAGACTGATTTCATAAACTAGATACCAGAAGGACAAGTGCATTTAGTAAAATGAATGTAATCATTTTACAGAAGGTTTTGAGACGACCAAATCCTTCTTCTGTTGTTCCAGTCTCTGTATGGACAGCAGAGATATTCTCAGTGTTAGGGTTGGCTTTAATTCAAGAAGAGAGATTAGTTGCTAGTTGCTGCTCGGCTCTTAGATGTCTGTGTGAACAAATGACACTATGAGCTCCTCTCATCTCCTCTTCTCTCCTCCCTTCTCTTCTCCTCTCTTTTCATCTTGTCTGTTTTTTCCTCTCCTCCTCAATTTCTTTTCCTCTTCTCTCACTCCTTCTCTCCTCCCTTTCTCTCCTTCAGAAAACATTAAACAAAGATCAGTCATGTCAAAGTGATAGCATTGTTTACTTCTGAACATAAATCCTTATTACATTTCAGATGGTTCAAAATGTATGTCAATGGGTTTGTTTCAATTGACAGATCATGAAAACAACAAATATTTATTCACATAATATTAACTAATATTGTAACAACAGCATCACCATTTGTATTACAGAAAACAATAGTGACTTATTCGTTACACAATGGAACTTTCAAAAGTCTTGTGGTGACACCATGGCTCTAAATCAAGAAAACAACAAAGTAACCATTTCTTCAAGTTCAGTTTTCATTTAACTGGAAACAAATCCCCAAAAAAACAACCCGCACAATAAAAGTATTGTTAAAGTGCTCATGTACATAACATATTGATTCACGTTGTGATGGGAAAGATGTGTTGTGTTTTTTAGAAGCAAAGACTACTGCTATTGTCTATTGTCATGAAGACCTCGTGTGAATGTGTACAGGTCCCCCACCAACCCCATTTGTCTGGCAGCCTATTTAATAAACACTAAATACTGCCTATCCATCTGTCTTCCTACCTACCTATTATCTACCTGTCTGTCTGTCAACCATTTATCTAAGTGTCTATCAAATGTGATACTGTATTTAACCCATTACCAAAGTGAAAAGTGGGCAGCTTTGAGCACCTGGAAGCATTAATCTATCTATCTATCAATAATATATAAAAATATAAATCATGTTATTGATTATTATATCATTATTATAAGTATATTTTAATATTATAGCTATGTGGAGCAAAACACAAATATAAACGTCATTATTTCACAATTGACAGTATAAAATCACCATATAGAGCTGAAAAAATCTTTTTTATTTATCTTTATTATTTATAAATACATTATTTACAAATACATTTCTTGTTGAAACTCCAACCATGACGTGTTGCTTTTTCACCATGACTCTCTCTGTATGGACCGAGATAATGCTATAGCAACGAGGCACAGCTGTGGTGACGTATTATTTGGGCGACGCGTGTTGTCCACGTCACCACGGAGAGACGTTGTGTATGTGTAGCTGTCAGTACTTTGTTGTAGATGATTTTTAAGAGTTTTCTGTGATATATTTTTCTCTTTTGCTTTGTCTGAATAACCTGCGACAAGTTGACAATGGAGGACTTTATGCAATTTCCGCTGCAAATGTGGGAGAAGGTGCTGTCAAAGGTAAAGAAAGCCGTTGTGTTCATGGATGACAAGTGCGCTGAGAGTCTTCACTGGAGCGGAGGAGCTGCTGCTCTACTGGAGGCGGGAGCCAGGAACATTAAACAACTGTCCAGCTTCGAAGCCTGTGCTGAGAACGAGCCCAAAGCCGTGTTTGTTGTCAGCACTCTGCTCAAGGGGAGGACGGTGGACATAATTAAAGACATCATATCCCTCAGTCACTTCCAGTACTGTGTCGTCTTCACCACTGTCCCCCACTCTGTCCACCTGCTCGCCAATAATGTCTCCGCAGAACTGGACGGGAACCCAGTGTTTGAGCAGTTTGAGGAAAAATTGTGTGAGTGGATGGGGAATATGAACTACACAGCTGAAGTCATGCACGTCCCCGTGGTTCTGTCTCCTATATCACAGCAGTGTCTTCTAACTCCCACGTTTGCCCACCTTTTCCCACTGTTGTCCCCTGACCTGGAAGAAATAAATGCAAAACGACCGGAGAAGAAGAGATTTGGGAGTCTGACAGATGTAGACATGAACTCACTTCCTGCTGAGCTGCAGATTGAAATAAAGTCATTGGCTTCAGCTCTAAACACCATGTTTGAAGCTACAGGTACCAGGGAAGAGACCTTTGCTGTTGGACCAATGAGTCGGTTCATAGCTGCTGAGCTGGCCAATCACAATCAGGCTAAGAATCGGAGAAAAACAGCCCCTAATAAAGCCTCTGTCATCTTTGTGGACCGAACAATGGATGTTACAGGTGAAGTAACTACAAAATCAAACACCACAATTATTAAAAGAAGGATATTACTTTAGAAGGAGTTACTTATAATTTAACTTATAATTTACTAAATGTATTGAGCTAACAATGATAATTTTATTGTTTTCAGGAGCTGTCGGTCATCATGGTGACAATCTGGCTGAGAAGATCCTGACTGTGCTCAAACCGTTGCCAGGTCATGTGACAGATATACAGGTGGATATGCTGGAACTCACTACTCTACAGCGCACCCCACATTCCCAGGACATCCTCGCACCTGGCTGTCTCGCACAAACCCAGTGAGTGAATCCTATCACTGTTTCAGTAGAGACCAAGTTATCAGGTTTACTTTACTATAATATAAACAGATAGCTGATAGCTGGTTGTCATTATTTCTGCTGCAGATATGGAATCTAGTTTGTACACAACCCAGCTGTATGCACTTCTTAAAACTACTACAATTGTAGTGTTATGTTTCAGATACATGACACTTAATAGTTGAACTATGTCTCGTCCATACACGAGCTAAGTCATGAAATAATAAGATTGATAGATTTAACAGTGTGTTTGGTCATTTAAAGCAGACTGGGACAAAAACTCTTCAATCAGTTGTCTTTTGGGTAAAAATGTTACAACTCCAGAACCTTTCTACATAATTTCTGCTCATTTACACCCCCAAATAAATACCTTTGTGATTTGGGAACAATTAAATGATATCATTGTTAAACAGTTACTACTAAACAAGACCCAACATTATGATTGATATCCAACGTTTCAAAGACAACAATGAAGAAATTGGTTTTATTTTAATTTCACTTGTTTTATTTCACCTGTTTTATGTCTCTTTTCTTCAAACCCAGGACATTAATTGTTTCCTAGATTCTCAGTGTTTCTATGCTAATCTTAACATTAATAAGAATAAAATCGAAATAAGTTTAAGCAAAATTGCAGATTGTATTGGAATTTTGAAAAACTGCAAATGCTGGAAAAGACTTATCCCAAATGCAATTATAGATGCATTTGCTAGAAGATCTATCTATATATCCATATCTATATCTATCTATATATAAATGTTTGTTGTGCATGCATTCTGACATTTGGAGTCCTTTCACTTTTAGTTTTTTCCAAATTTAAATTTTGAACTTACCTGATCATCAGAAACTAATTTTCATTTAGTTAATCACTTTAGTCACCTTTTTACTGAAGAAAAACCATGGGCAATATTTCATAATTGCTTAATGACACAAAAATCCAAATCACCCAAAATTGTAAATGGCAAGTCATACATAAGTACCTTGGATTGGATTCAAAACAGAAAATGGAATGGGTTACTCTCTATTTAGACTAAGAACTCCAGTTCTTCTACGATCATAAAGATAAAGAAGTAATTTACTTCAGCTCAGGGGGCTTAAGTCCTAGTGGCGCAAGTCACAATCACTGATCCGGAACTTATAACCAAACAAAACGTATATAAATCAGTCCGGGCTCTTATCAGTGAGCTTCTGATATTGTAAGTCCTATCAGTTGCTGGGACACAAACACATGGACCTAATGTCTCGGATGCTGTGCTTGTATGGAGTTCATGTCTGATCAAGGACACTGCAGGCAGTGGCAGTGTTATTGTCTGCGCTATCTCAGAACAAAGGGTTGAGTTCAGCCTTATCACAAACCTTTAGGAGATGGAAGTGCTGCTGATGCACGGGGGAAAAAAAAGGATCCCAGACTTCCATCTTCATCCAAATCTATTTAAAAGCACAGCTCACATTAAAGGGTAATGTCTATTAATCTAATGTCTCCAAACCAGGACTCCTTGGGAGCTTTATTTCTATTTTCTGAGTGCATGAATCTCCAACTTATTCAACAAAAATATCCCCAAGGAAACGTTTTTCAAAAGGACTTTGCATGATGTGAGCTGTTCAAAGCACCAGGCTCCTCGTGGTTTAGTTGTCTATATAATGAGTCCTCTCCCACTGGATGTTTATACACCTATGATTTGTCAAGTTATTTTTAGTCCAAACCCACAGTGTATTTGTAAGGTTTTGTACTTGCAGACTGGCTGAAACCTTTAAATATTAGTTACAGAGTTAATTCACCCTCTGGGTTTTTTTTTTCCTTTTGTAATAGCAGGATATTTTTGTAGATTACTGTTTCCTTAACACTATGCTGGTATTGTTGATCCAAGCTCTGCTGACAGGACATCGCACTTTCTCTGCAATTACTGTCACATTGTCTCCCAGAACCTGCCGTTAATCCCTGTATCCTATAACCTATGGCTTTGTGGTTTTAAATAATGCAAAATAGACTTTCTGCACAAGCTTTGAGCACACACACACTTCACACGTTTGGGATTTATGGCGTCTCTCCCTTGGAACTATCCAGGAAGCAGTGTGCACATGTAGAAGGATGTTGAGTGAAAGTGGCAACGGCAGTGTCCTTATGTACGCCCCCTTAAATGTCTGTGGTCAGGTTTCCTATGCAGCCCAGTCTGTATAATTTGTAGTGCTTGGCTGCAGAACCCTTTTGATCTGAAGACGGACTCGTACCCCACTGGCAGAGGGCATGAAGTTTCCTTCAGTTTCAGGCTGAACCCTGCACCACCATCGTCTGGCTGACTTGGACACTGATGCTGTGGTAGCCAGTGTGCATGTGGGTAGGAGTGAGTATGGGTGGCCAAGGTGCTCTGGGTTCAGGCCTCAGGAGCTGCTGAGCATGAGCCAACCAGAGTTACTGACCACACCCTGCCATGAGAAAACACTGCAAGACCATGCTGCTGGCCTCAGATCTGCCCGGCAGATTCTGCCTATGTACCACTGAGGAGGGACAACACCTATTTCTGTCCCAGCTGGGAAACGTGAACATGAATAATATTAATTCCAGTTGAGACTCTAAAGCAGTAGAGAGTTGCAGAGATACTGTAATAGGGTGTTGATGAGAAAGCAAATCACAGACAACTATAGTCTGGTCACCATGTCTTAATATACCAACAATGAAGGAGGTTTAATTGAATCTTTTTGTAGTGGTTCTTATCACAGTGGAGATTGTTTTGTCTCTCTATGTGAAAGCAAGCCTCACAGAGACAAGGTTTTCTGATATGTTATAATAGGTACAGTACTTGATCAGAAACCCACATGAGGTTTTACATAGGAAAAAGTAATAATACAAAATAAAATTACAAGAGCTCTGCAACATGAACCAGTCACTTGTTGGACTAGAGATGTCCACACTTATTTGGCATTCAGCTATTATTATAATGGCTCATATCAATTGAATTTGCTTTGCATTTACATGCAATGTTGCCCATTAGTGTTACAGGTGTTGTGTACCATATTCTGAGCAAAACACTCCCTCCTCGAACGGTACAACAACTTATTCCAAATAAAATCTTGGTTTTTACCCTTGGCCCTGGTCCATTTCTTTAACATGACTGGTATATTTTGTAAAATACTGGTTTGTTATTTTAAAACAACGTGCCATTTACTTCAATCTAATGTTAGCTCTCACACTGGTCTGTTATTTTGTTTAAAAAAGGCACATGAGACATTGAACAGTTGCACAAAGAAAATTGCCATAACTTTATTCATACACCATGTTTATTTTAATAAAGTTGCATGCTTGTGCATAAATATGTTTATATATGGTTATGAAAATATTCATCTGTGGACAATGTCCAATACTGTGTCTTACCCTGACACAGTATGTAAGAGCCTGTCTGTGTCCTCAGGACTTTAGAAATGCATTCATTCATGTTCATCATCTTATATTCTCTTAATTGGGTTTCAGGGGCAGCACTCTCCACAAATCACACTGGATTCTAACCTGAAAACTTGCACAGGCCATAATTCTTGTGAGATCCATGTTTGTTCAATAATTTGGCACAGTTGTTTTATCATCTAGCCTTGCTTTAAGGGCTAAGGGACAAGGTTTCTTAATTTTTACTGTATTGTAAACAGAGACAATGTACAACTTGTAAAAAATATATTATTTGAAAACCATTATACCTATAACATGCTCTTTAATATACTGTAACAACACCTGAATGGAATAGAATTCAGCACAATAAGACCATATTTCACATCTGTCTGTCAAACATAAGAAGTTCCCGTGGAGCTGCAGTCATTTTCCTTCCAAACAGTCGTTATCAGTTAGTTACTCGTAGAAGGTGCAGCAGAGTTGGAGGCTTAGCCACAGCTGTTTCAGATTTCCAGACCAAAATTGTGTCGTGTATTTTCAGCTCTTTTTACTTTCTCTACTTAATGCCATATATATATACACTATACACTGGACACTCAAAGTTTTTAATTTTTGGAATCTCTCTGTTTTTCTATTTATTCATATTTTACCATTAAACATAATGTATGTGTGTGTGCTGCAGGATAGTCGTGAGAAGAAAGCATGTTTACGTTAATTACTATTTAAATACTAGAATTTAATTGGTCAAGTTAAGTTCCTTCATTCATCATTGTTGGTGTTAGGTTTCCTCCCTCCACCCACTACTTCCTGCTGAACTCCTCGGTTCATTTTTTTCACTCCATAAATCTGCTGGGTCATTTGTCCTTTTATCCAGGACACAACACTCAAGGCCAGGTCTGGTTTCGGTCCACTTGCCTTCACCCCCCCGCACCCACTTCTTCTGCTAATGTCATGTTTAGTGCTACGCTAGGATGTTTACAGGAAACTATCTTGCTTTCTGGCCCTTTAGAGCACTACATAAATGACTTTACGGAAGGATGAGGCCGACCCTGCACAGATCTGTAATTTTGCATGCAGGCCTGTTAAAAATAAAACAGATAATCTGAGTCATCTGCATTAGGACGCAGTTACAGATGAGATTGTGACAGAGTATTCTTGATTTAATTAAGGTTGCTCTATCATGCGCCGAGGAGTTCTGTTGTTTGCAGATGTGTCATGTTGTACAGATGTTTTGAAACCCAAAAAACGGTTTAGGGCAATTAGAAGCTGTGATCTGCAGCAGTTTCCTAAGTGTTTGAATACACAGAGAAAAGTTGAGTCAAGGATGTCACTGAATCATAATGATCAGCTTTGTTTTTCCCAAATGAAGTAACTCTTCAGAGTTTAAAAAGTAAAATAAATGTATAGATTGAAAGAGGATCTTTGGAGAATTGTGTTAATGTGGTCGCAATGTTAATGTTTCAATTTATTATTATATTATTTTTTTCATTATTATTATTATTATAATGAACTAGACCTCACTTACCTAATGTTATCCTTTGCATTAGACCATTGCTCACAACTTGGAGTCATCATGCAGATTATAATTAAAACGAGCGATATAATTCAATTTCAAGATGCTAATCTTTAGGCTAAAGTGACAATGATACAGGTATTGACAGTGTAACATAAATGTAACATAATGTAGAGAGTTATCCAGTTAATATAAGTAAATATATTTAGAGTTTTCAATCTAGGTAGATCACTTCAACCTGGTCATATGAGAAGTAGCTCACAAGACAAAAAAGTGTGGACACTTTGTAGAAGAATGGAGCTGCCAATTGAATTTAGAGGTTTGTTACATATAACTTGTAATAATATTCTGAGCAGAAAAGTACTCTCTTAAATCAGTACTGCAACTAATTTGAATTATTGTTATTGTCTTTAATAATTATACTGATATTATAAATGTTATTATTACAAATAAGAAAGAGTACATAGTTCAAGGTTGCACGGGTGAGTTGAAATACATGAGCCTGTTGGAGAAACTTCCTCCCTTACCGTTAGTTTAGTGTGTGTACTATAATTCGGATGTGACTCATTACACATATTAAAACTTTTCCATGCAGTCAGAGAAAAAAATAAATAAATACAAAATTAAGGAGACACGGGGAGTGGGTAAGAGACGAAACCAAATACAGAGTAAATTCAAGAAAGCCTGAGTCAGAATGTTAGAGCCATTCTTTTCTGCTGCATCATAGGCTTCCAGGAAAACTGCCCCCTCCTCATCCTCACATCATTAATGACTTGGACGGGGCCAGAGGTATTTCATCGCTTAAACAGAAACAGAAATAAGTTATTATATTTATAAGTAAATATATTTAGAGTTTTCAATCTAGGTAGATCACTTCAACCTGGTCATATGAGAAGTAGCTCACGAGACAAAAAAGTGTGGACACTTTGTAGAAGAATGGAGATGCCAATTGAATTTAGAGGTTTGTTACATATAACTTGTAATAATATTTTGATCAGAAAGTACTCTCTTAAATCAGTACTGCAACTAATTTGAATTATTATTATTCTCTATACTATTATACTAATATTATAAATGCTATTATTATAAATAAGAAAGAGTACATAGTTCAAGGTTGCACGGGTGAGTTGAAATACATGAGCCTGTTGGAGAAACTTCCTCCCTTACCGTTAGTTTAGTGTGTGTACTATAATTCGGATGTGACTCATTACACATATTAAAACTTTTCCATGCAGTCAGAGAAAAAAATAAATAAATACAAAATTAAGGAGACACGGGGAGTGGGTAAGAGACGAAACCAAATACAGAGTAAATTCAAGAAAGCCTGAGTCAGAATGTTAGAGCCATTCTTTTCTGCTGCATCATAGGCTTCCAGGAAAACTGCCCCCTCCTCATCCTCACATCATTAATGACTTGGACGGGGCCAGAGGTATTTCATCGCTTAAACAGACACATATGCGAGTGCTTTGTCGTGCCGTGCAGTTTTTACATACAGTACGTACATACATTGGAGCTACAGTGTATCCAATATTATTTTCCGGAAAGTCGCTTATTTATTGTCTTGTGTTCAGTTGTTTGGTTTGGTCACAAAACGTCTAAACTCTCTACACACGGTTCACCATGCTGTCCATGCCAGACAGGACACCAACTGTGATGTATACAAGTCAAGAACAACAGTGCCCCCTTCAGTCTACATCTGAACACCCCTTCCCCATAGACGGAGACATATTGCACTTAAAGCTCGCACATGGCCACGCACACGCGACCTACAACACTGGCCCCTCCCCTATTTCAAAGATGGGTGGTTGCTCAACAAGCTTTCTGGCTGGTTACAGACCCTGTCTCACACGCTCTCACTGTAAACCCCAACCCCTCACCCAGCTGAAACCCCTGCCTATCACTGGCCAAATGGCCCGAGGAAGGCGTGATGGGACTGAGCCGACAGTGAGCGCTGTGGGCAGACAGCCAAATGAGAAACATATTTTATTCACAGTTTACTTTTGACTTCAGTCTTCAGAGAACACACAAGGATGTGCAGTGTTGTCTTCAGATAAATGCGTGTGTACGTATAAATGCTAAGTCACAGCTGCATCAGTTATAGATGCAGTCATGCAATGGCATCATTTTGCATTCAGCAGTGTTGGATATCTGGGACAGATCACTTCAAATAATTGTCAGAAATGTTTTCGTGTGTTTAAGATTGTGTTATGATGGATTTTCCTAGGGAGTAACACCCATGTTTCAGCACTTGAGCAATAGCTGCAGTACTTCGTGTACAATTCTTAATCATGGTTTGAGTAAACAAACATATTTACATGAAGTCTCAGATTTATGTTCCTACTGCTTAATTTGGTAAAGAAAAAAAAAATCAAAAAGGAGACAGGGGATTTTGTCAGAACCTTTCAGTTTTTACAAGATTGTCTTGACTCTGGTGTTTTCTGGTCTTTGTGTCTGGTTCTATTGCGAGTGGCGGGCGTCCCAATGTGAGCCCCTCTTCCCCATCTAGCCCCAGCCCAAAGTCTGGAACAGATTACATCTGATATTAAACACATGGCAGCAGTTAGAAAGCAGAAAAGGCGAGAGAAGAAAAAAGTTTCTTTTTTTTTTTTTTTAAGAAAAAAAAACAAAGTTGATTTGTCAACTGGCTCCCTCCTCCCTAGGTTCACTTTTTTCTCTTTGTCTCATTTTCTTTTCACTTTCTAGATCCTCCTGAGTCTACGTGGATGTTGTTATGTCACTGCAGCTGTAAAGTTTTGTCTTTTACTCCAAAATATACAAGGATATAACGGTTTAAAAAAATATGAGGGAACAGAAATTTAACATTTAACGTTCATTAAACTGTGGCATTAACAAGTCTCTTGTTTAGACGTTTATCAGCTTAGAAGAATGTGGTTTTATCATTAAACACTTAAGAAGATCTACTTTGATGGCAGAGGTTAATACTCTTACACTCAGGCCTTGTCCTTTGTCTCCCTTGAGAGATGAGAAACCGAGTGTTTCATAACCTAGCGGATAATTAGACAAGAGACTCAGATGGTATCATGAGAAGCCCAGGTCCCCCGACTGTCCCTTTGTGCCATTGACGTAGTTCTCAGCAGCCTGGAGGAATGTTGGCAGGATTGCCCTAGTATTTAAGCGGCATTGAGAACATTCCTTATCTATTTTTACTAATTTCTGTTTTTTCCTATTGGGCGTCCCCCAGGGGAGTCGCCATTCTTAGCAGTAAACTCTCAATCGCTGTGTTGTGCCTTCAGTCACGTCCATAATTGACAGCATTTAGTGTTGACATAAACAGAAAAAAAGAAAAAGTTTTCCTTCACTAACTGGTTAAAATGACCTGTGTTCCACCAGAAATGCGTCCAAAGTCTTTCATTAAATATGTGTAAAATTGTTACCTGTGTGTAATCCTAAAAGATATATGTGCCATAACTTGACTGATACTATTTTTCTGTTACTGTTTTTATTGTTTTATTCCCCCTAATAGTCAATTTCTCATTTCAATTGTCTAAAATATTCCACAATAATTTATTATTATACCTGTGTTATCTTACCTTGTCCTGTCCTGTCTTGTCTTATCTTATCTTATCTTATCCCAATTTTTTGTTTTCTTATCCTGCCTTGTCTCATCTGGCTTTAGGCTTGTCTTGTCCTATTCTATGTTGTTAGTTTTTTTCTCATGATGATTGTTATTGCTCTCAGGTCACCTGCAGCACAGGCCCTGTGGGAGTCCATGCTGACCAGTAAACATAAAGAGGGGCTGATGGAGGTCCGAAGACAGTTGGTGGAAGCTGCCAGTAAGGAGAAGCTGCCCATCAAGATGACAATGGGTAAGAAACAGTCAGACTCATATTCTTACCAATTGAAAAACATGAACCTGTTCGTGACACTTGCTGTGTTCAGTGAACATGAGAGTCAATCCTCCCATTCCTGGAGAGAAGGTTTGATTGAGTGTTGTGGAGTTCTGTTGGAGAGCTAGAGCGCCTCCTACTGAGATTTACACTCTCTTCAGCAAATTTGCCTATGTGGCCACAGAGGAAATCCGAACCACATGTTGGCTCTCAGACACACTTTCAAACGCACGCACACATACACATGTTCTCCTTGCACACATGCTGCTTACGAAAACTTTTGTTGTCAGTTAATGGAGCAGGGGGCTGCATCCAAGGATAAAAATATGTGTAGGCACGCGAAAATAAAGCCATTGCATGCACAAGTATGCAGTGCCCTCCTGCTTGTTCACCTTTAAGATTCTGGATGAGTCACAGATGTAGTTGATGTTCATTTATTCTAAGACAAACACACACACACACACACACACACACACACACAGTTAATATGCAGGTTAGCATCTGGCAGAGAGAGGATGTTAAGAGGGAGGGGCAGTGCGGTTCCCTTTGCTCCTATAATCTGGAAGAGGTAAGGAAGGTCTTGTTTCTCTTAACAAGCAGGTTGTAATATGTTTGAGGTCACACATGTATGCACAGACACCTCAAACACTCATGCCAAGCAACTAAATACATATGGAACTTTAATTTTATGTGTTCCTGCTGAGGGCCAGTCCTAATTCTGGATGACTAGAAACTAATCCAGGACCAGGGGTTGTGGTTGAATTAAAGGAGGGGATAAAATGGATTGACCGTAGAAGCGTTTAGTTGTAAACAACTAAAAATCATCCAAGGAAGTAACTGATGAAGTTCCTCAGTTGAGGAATGAAAAGTATTTCAAAACTCCACAAAAAAGTCCTGTTGTTTACAACTTAACTCTTTAGATGAGAGGTCTCAAACTCAAATAAGTTGAGGGCCACTAACCACAGTATCATTTCACTGTGGGGCCGTGTCAATACAAAAGGAAAAAAAAATAATAAAAAATCTGTTTCATAGATTGTGGATAATACAACACTGAACCAGAAGGAGACTGTGGATCAGGGTTTTGAGAAATATAGGATTTACCATAAAATGTGGAGAACAAATCTATAGAATATAATTATAAATTGAACTTTCACATCAAGGTGTTGACCGCAAAATATCTTTTCATGGACCGCAAATGGCCCATGGGCCGCGAGTTTGAGACCCCTGGTAATTAGGGCTGGGTTAAAAAATAAAAAGCGATTAATCGATTTTAATTGATTTTTTTTGTTAATAGGACGATATCGATTCATAAATCCAAAAATCGATCTTTTTATTCCTTCTTTTCCCAACAACTTTATGTTAGCTCATGCACCACAGGTGATTACGTATTTACGTGGTTACGTGCGAGTTAACACACGTAACGTGTTTTACGTTTTACGCTCGTAAAACAAATGTAAAAACAACATGGCACTAAAATCTAAAACTAGAGTCTGCTTTGTAATTTTGGGTCAAGTCATGTTAAATAAAAATGCATGATGGATTAATATGACTGCCTTCGGTAAATGTGTGATGGATGTAATGTAAAAAAATATAGTTTTAGTTTTAGCTTTGGTTCTTTGAGAATAAAGTTGGTACTGAACTATAATTGATATGACAAAAACTGAACCGAAGCGAATCGTGAATTAAATCGAATCGAACCCTTGTGAATCGAATCGAATCGATTTAGAAAATTTGAATCAATACCCAGCCCTACTGGTAATGAAGTTGATCACAATACTGAGTGATTCTACTGACTTATTATCATAGTTGAGAAGAGAAATAGAGAAAACAGTGGTGAAAGGAGGCTTTAACTTCCCACACACACCTCACACACTGAACCATCACAAAGCCCTCTAAGCTTTCAACACACCCCCAGAGAATCGCCATCCAACCCGTCAGTACGAACTGCTGAAATGTTAGCAACGCCTCCTACTCTCACCTGAAACCTGACTTAGCCCAGCAACAAAAACACTGAGTATAATTAGACTCTCAGCGCTCATTCACTCACTGGGAGATGTAATTTTCCAAATTACATTTTGACTCCAGTTGGTTTATGCAGATCAGCAGAGTAAATACCGTATTGTTGAAGTACAAGGCAGCAATTCCAAATACACACTGACCCAGCTCAGCTTTTATTATCATTATGACCGGATAAAATCATCCAGAGAGATAAGAAAAAATAAGCAGTTTCTCAGAGGGGGGAGAATGATCCATTCTCTTCCCATCGCACAATAGGATGATGAAATCCCCTGGCTGTTTTAGTTGTATGCGTGTGAAAGTGAGAAGCATCATTAGTTTGTACATGGTTGTAAAAGAAAAAGCCCACATGTTGTTGATGTTTAATTTTATTTCTTAGCCGATGATCTATGAGATATCTGTAGTTTGCTTGTACATAAACCTATATTTTTCTCTGTCCACCTGTGTCGACTGGAGCTGCAATTTTCTGTGCATTTTCTATTATGCAATGTAAGGAACTAAAGCTGCTCTGTATTTATAGTACATCATATGCTGACGCCAGAAAATCGTTTGGTACATTATTCATTAAATGTAGAGTCAAACAGCAGTGAAAGTCATTGTGTTTTTTATTAAAATATATTTAGCCATGTACAAAATGAATGTCTAGAAAATATAGAACACCTCTTGCAACAACAATCCAAGAATCTGCCATTGGGTAAAGAGCTCAAACTTGGATTCTGTGGGAAAAGTGTTTATTTAAAGAGTATTAGCCGTGGAGATCCGTCAAGAGGAGAACCCAACAAAACAATCCATTCATAATTTAATGCTTGCGCTTTCTCAGGGGCGCAGAGGGAGTAGTAGACAATCCCAACAGTTAGTGAGGGCGGGTTTCACTCTGTACAGTACACCAGACAATCACAGGGCCACATATTGAGACAAATAAAATGTCCGGCTGACACCCATTCCCAAAGTAATTCTACTACAAACTGTGTTGATAGCATGTAATTAGGGTAGTTTATTACTTTGGTCTTAGAGGACTGGTGTAAAAAATGTTTTATTGACTGGTTTGTGTATATGTGTATATATATATATACATATGTGTGTGTATATATGTATATATAGTTATATGTGTGTATATATGTACATATATATATACCCGTCCACCTACATAGAACGCATGTGACCTTAGCAAAGAAGTATATATATATATATATATATATATATATATATATATATATATATATATATATATATATACATACATATATATCTGTATTTCAATTGTAAAATAAAAAAAATACAACAAATGATTTGGCAATAAAATATTGTCAAATCAGATATGTATTATTGGACATCCTTAATTAGGACAAATACACATTACATTACAATTCATTTAGCAGCCGCTTTAGCAAGTTCCAGAAGGTCATAAAAAAGGAAAGTAATTATAGAGTAGATGAGTAAGAAGAAGTAGAGAGAAGTAGAAGCTGTGTACACACACACACACACACACACATAAATATATACATATAAATACGAATGTGTAATAAAATCTGCAACAAACCATTTTACTCAACCTTTTTCAATTTTATCCTTAAGATTGAAATTACATCTTAACCAACTCTTGACTCAGCGGTTTAGAAATTTGTTGTCATTGCATTTGTAATTAACTGGATAGCCAGTATTATTAGCAGCAGGGCTTGGTCTCTTAATTAAAGTTGTTTTCCAAAAAACAAGTTAAAAGTGCTGTCTTAGAAGGAGCCCCATCATGCATTCACAAATAGAAGTAGCTGGAGTTTCCTCTGTGGACTGCATAAATAAAACTGCCTCAGTCAGCCTGTGTCTCTCTTCCATGTAAAATTACTTGAGTCTGTCCAGCTGCTGAGGCCACCACACAGGTCTGTGCTGACAGTAGACATCACTTACCCGCTGAATAACCCCTTCCACCTACGTAGAACGCATGTGACCTGAGCAAAGAAGTTACAGGATCAAATCTCTGTTGACCAGCGCAGGACTTTGATCATGGCCAATCATCAGTTGCCACTTCTGCACATCAGGCTGAAATGGGCAGCAGCTTCAAGTGGTCTTTAGCTTGGGACAGTAAATGTGATCTGTTTTATTGCCCCACTTGTAATAAGTACCTGTTGGAAAACCTGCCCAGGTTTCACCTCTAGGGTTCTGTTCCTCCTAGGGCGGTGAGTTGAGGATAACAGAACTTGCAAGCAGCTGCAGGAGTAAACACATTATGATTTAAAGCACAAATAATTGATATATAGAAATCTGGAGTTGAAATGTAGTGTCTTCTTACATGTGTATTTTTATTTATTGCTCTCTGAGAGTTATTACCTTTCAGTTCTGACTTTAGGTCCAGGAACACAAAAAGCAGAGCTCAGCTGACTGATCCCTCTGACTCAAGATCCATTTTGCATCTGTCACCAATATGTTTGAGGAATCACAGAACTTTTTAGGCAACTTTTGTGACACATTGTAGATAAGAGCTTGCGCTCAACAAGGGCTTTTTTAACTGTAATTGGGAACATGTTTTCGTGCAAGATCCGTTTTCACTGCCTTGTCTTTGTCCTTTCTTTTAAAATGTCATCCAGGTTGGCCCTGGCTGTAAAGTCTGGTTATGGCTGGTCGTGTTTTTTTTCTCGGGCAGCCTTATGCTTGGCACTGACCATGGACATATTTCCTGGTTCTGTGCTAAATTATGGTTGGCAAATGAAGCTCAGTGAACCATGGTTCTACTGCCTGGAGTTTTTAGAGCTGGATATGTTAACAATAAAGCTTTTCAAGATTTAAAAAATGTCTGGTCTGAAGCTTCTTTGAAAATGCTAAATCATTTTAGCCAGAAACCTGATTCCATTTTATAGGCATTTGTTCTCCTTTGCCCCCAAAGTTCCACACAATACACTCTCTCAGTCTCTCTTCACTTTGGAAAATATTTTTTCCGACAGAAAGACTCGCAGGAATCCCCGTTGCTGTCAGCTCTACTTAACAGCTGCTGTTATTACTGTTACTAAGTTCCTATGAAGTCACATTCAAATCTTGTCACAAACCCAGATTTCTTTTTTTATCATTCACTGAGCAAAAAGGTGAGCTATTTTTACATTCTCTGTCCCTGCTTTTGTCTTGTTTTGGTATTCTGAGACATCTTGTTTTTTTTTATTTTTATTCTGCTTCTTTTTCTCTTCTAGTCTTGTGTTTGGCCTCGGTAAAGAAAACACTGCCCTGTAGTTCAAGAGGAAATACTCCCACATCTGGTGTTGGTTCATAGCATCAACATGAAGAAGTAATCTTTATGAGGGGTTAGTGTGCCCCCCTCTCCATCCCTGGCCCTGACACAGACCCTCTTACCTTTAGGCCATCATATGAACCCCACTCTAGGCTTTACAGCCTTAACACCACTCTTCCTGTGTCTCTGTGAATCTTCATGGGAAGATTGGTGCAGCGGTGGCCGTTAGTCTCGATGGTGTGAGTTTAGCCTTTGTATGCAGCATCTATAAATAATCAACAAAGGGTTTTGCTCATCTTTTTAATGCTGTTACATCTTTTCCATATGTGGAACATCAATCTTTTCGTCTCTCAACCTGTATGTCTTTCTCGTCCTCTTGTCCTTTTGAGTCTCTTTTCCAATTGAGATTATGTTATTAATCTACTTCACCGTAACTAATATTAAACCAATGGTTATCAGCTTTCAAAATGGAAGCATCAAGGAGAAATAACTCTTATTATCATAAAAATCAAATAATAATGTTAAACATAAGGATGAGTTTTATTTTATGTGTGCCCAGTGTCTGCCGAGAAAAATTCTAATCTCATTAATTTTTTGCTTCAGTAAGAAAAGAAAACATATTTTGATTATGCATCACAAATTACTGTCTTCAGTTTTTTTTTTTGTCTCTGATATAATTTTAATAAAAATGTTTATTTGATTGGTTTCTTTTTACTCCTTTTTGGTGGGTGAAGGGCTGATGGGCCTGTAGTGAGTGCAACATCTATCAGCGTATCACGGCAACAGCAGCGTTATGCCCACACATCTGCCTGTCTGTTCAGTATATTCAGGAACTTAGTCTCATGCCAATTTACCAAAAAACTCCCCTGTTGATGTAGTAGTCAGATTGGGATAATTTGTCATATATAGAGATGATTACCTGTGTCCCTATGGTGATATGTTGATGATTAAAAAAATTCAACAGAAATATTTCTTTGTCTTAACAGGTCGAGTGACACCTGAGCAGCTGTGCTCCTATATCACACCTTTCCGTAACAGTTGGGGCGCACTGGAGAACCATTGCGGGGTACTCCAGCTGGCCTTGGCCACTGCCCAGACCCTTCGTCACCCTAACCTCCCCCGGTGGGATTCCTGCCTGGCTTTCGAACGGCTCCTACTGCAGGTCTGTACTGATCTAGTTGAAGTTATTTATTTTCTATGTTTATTATCGGAACTATGTAAAAGTTTCCACATTAACAAAGAAAAAAGAACCAATATTATCCAAGTCATTTTACTGCATATGACCTGTCATATTTACACTTTTCAATATTTTCTTTACATGTATTTTTTTATGCAAATTAACCTTACCATCAACACTGGTTCACTCACAGCATCATCACAGTAAGAGGAAAGGTTACGGGCAGCTTGTCATTACACTGATATATTTTTCCCACTTTGTTTCCTTCTGTAAATATTTTATAGCCAATACTTCACAGGTAATGAAATTCTTGCGGTTTACTACTCGGTGGCCAGTAGGTTTGGTTGGACTGACAGAGGGAGGAAAAAAATACACATTCCTTAACTTCATAAACAAGGCCAAGGTTGTGTTTGTTAGGAAAACATGCAGATGCAGTAAACACAGCAAAATGTCAAGTTTCCATCCTGATATTTGGACCACGGTGGTAGTAACGCTTACAGAGGTCGACATCTGAGTACGACTATGATCAGAGAATGGGATTTGGACTCAAACATGTTCGGAGTTGTACCTAGTGTCCTCATCTGATGCAAAAGCATTAAATTTAATCTGTTACTCCCTCAAACTGTGCTTTACTTTAAACATCCTTTATAGCACATTTTCTATGTCTACTTTCCTCTTTTCCCTAAAGTCTTTCTGTTTCTAAGCTGCAAAGTGGGCAATGTGAAAGCAGTGTGATTTTAGCTATTTTTAAAGTGAATAATTAAAACATTAAACATGATTGCAGCTCCCACTTAATCAGAATTTTGAAACAACCTAATAAGCCTCAGACCTCAGGCGGGATTAGACCCATTAGGTCCAATATATAAATTGGATTACAGGGTGAAAATTGATAGATGGATGGATATAGTTGTTCTAAATAAACTAAGAATGTATTTGCCAGTAGCAGCACTACAGATTTTAGATAAACTGGTTGCATTCCTCACAAAGTCTGAGCTTATAATCAGATATAGAGCATTTGGTGAGAGTCAGTTTCTGCAATCAAAACATGCCTTTGTTTTCAATGAAATATTAAAGCAAATATATTGACTGTGCTCTGCACCCCCTGTGTTTATTTGATTTCAAAACTGTGGAGTTTTCTTTTGGCCCAGTTTGTAGGGCCAGTAATTAACTACAAGAAATTCTGAATTGGATGCCAGTTAGCGCTATCTGCTGGTGAGGGCTGTTTACTCTGCCTGAGTGTGTGAGGGCTGCTGTGGGTACAAATGACTGGAGCTGGCAGATTCATCCCTGGTGGACAGTTTGAGTTCTTTCAGGATGACTGGTCATTTGTGCACAGTGGGGAGAAGCTGTGCTGAAAGGCCAGTGAGTTCAGGAACCTTCCTTTTGCACCATTCTGTCTCTATAAATTGTTAAAATATTAAACCAGTTAAGACTGATTTTTAATCCAGGATTTCTATGTTAAAAAAATAATTAATTATCAGGTTAAATAATCAGCAGCAGTTAAGGATATTTTCTTTCTGAAATTCCTGATGTTTTTATTACAATTTCTTCAGACTTCAGGGAAAATTCAATTTACGGGTAACGTTAAGTAGAAGCATGGAGGCAGCCGGACTGTTGACATCAATGAGCTACTGGATTGTTCTCGCAAGAACACATGTGAAATTGTGCCACTGCTTGTAAACCGCAGACCTTCATACGCCCTGAAGAAGCAAGTTCTTGCTCAATGATTAACGCAGTTAATTCTGTTTTTATGAACGTAAGATCGTGTAGGTCAGTGGCATTGGTGTTAAATGAAACAATAATAGGGTTCACCTTGTGGTCTACTCCGCTTAAACATGGGCGCAGACTTTTTGCACAGAAAATACCTTGAACTTATGCATTATTCACGTTTAATTTAGGAAAGAAAATAAAGAAAAACTTCCATTTTCCCAACCAAACTTATATTGCTTTGGTACCAGAATGACTTTTTTGTCCTTAGCTCTTTATTATAAGGCACTTTTCAAACTCTAGTGGGCCACATAAAATGACATGAAGGACCATGTTTGGCCTGTGGGCCTTGAGTTTGACACATGTACTATGTTATGCTAGCATCTTGAACATCCCATCTGTAAAGCGTAGCTGGATAGTTTGTGGAATAGAAGCAGTAAATGTGGTTATTAGAAGTTATTAAATAATGTGTAGAGTAAAAGTCCAGTTGAATATATTGCCACTTAAACATAGTACTTGTATTTGTGTGAGGTGGCCACATATCTTCTCAGCTGGGACAACCACCCTGCTAGTACATGGACCCCCCCCTCCCCTGCCGCCCTTGCTGCTCTGCATGTTGCTGGGTTCTCATCTGAAAGGGGCAGATTGAGTAGTCTTGGTCAGGCTCCAGCCCGCAGTTACAGTGTGTGGGTGCTCCATGGTTAGTGCTGGTGTGGCCCAGACAACATTCAACAGACTCCCTCTTTCACCACTTCCCAGAACATCACAGAATCACAGTCTGACTGCTCTACCTTCTCATTAGCCGGCCAGACAGGGCCTCGGCCCCACTGAAGCCAGCGTGTACACAACGTCTGTGCTGCTCTTTCAGATGTGTCCGTAACATTAAAATTCAGGATTTTTTGTTGTTGTTGATGTTATTGCATAGAGTTGGTTAGTATACCTCACAAACTGCATGTTCAGAACTTTGTAAAATCGTACAACAGGCGGGAAAAATGTCAGATGACAAACAAAGACTGATGTAGAAACAGTATCAAACTTCAGATACTAAGTTAGGTAAGGCCATAGAAAAGTGTTGGAGGTTGTTCAGTAACCGTGGTAACCAGCAAACGGTGTGCATATTAAGATGGGGTTTTAGAGCAGCCTCTACCACAGACTCTGTGTGCTGCTGTTTATTTCATGTGTCTTGGTGTCGACATTTTGATAATATAGTTAAAGGTTAAAATCCTTCTCAGTGGGGGTGACATTTGAGTACTTGGTTGGTGTTGTTTATACCACTATGGGACTGGAGTTAGAACTAATTCCATGGTACTTTCAACTACTGTATTTTGCAGGAATGGAGCCGTGACTTGCAATACATAATACACAAAATAAAAGCTTGAACACTTCCAAAATAAGTAAAAAGCATAAATGTTTATAGTATAAATATAACTATATATCTGGAATCTACCGGCATCATGATCCTAAATAAATATAGTCATGAATTTTATAATGTACACGTAAACATTACATCTGAAAATTGTACTGACGCCAGCTCTGCAGTAGAGAGTAGCTAACCCTTCACCCAGCAGCATGCTGCTTTCCTCCACTGGGATTACCAGGGCATGCCTCTGCAAACATTCAACTTTCAAGTTATTACTAGTCACAGCAGCTCTCAGACAGACAACCGTCCAGAATAATTATGTCCCTGTCTCACATCCTGGTCCTTATCTCTGTCTGCTCTCGACATCTGTTTTGTTTTAGTTAATATCTCCAATATTAGTTTATACTCTGTGTATTTTGCCAGTTAACAAAAACAAACCTCATCATACTCCACATGTGAGTAAAAATAACAAACGTGCTCTTAATTCAACTTCCTGTGGTAGTTAAAAACCAGTGGCCAATATTGTATAAGATGCTGGGTCATCTTAAATATTCATGCAGTATTTGTGTTTGCCAAACATTTAGCGACTGTTTTGTCCATTGACCCCTAAGATAATGACATATGGCGCCCTGCCGGACACAGAGTGACCTGTTGACGTTCAAACATGCTGACCTGCAGTATGTCAGGATCCTGATGATAAATCCCATGTCAGGCTGATAGAGGGGAAAATGTTGATGTTTGACCAAAGGAGACGCATCTTATCTGAGCCGCATGCCACAGACAATCAGCGGGACTTTAAGCTCGTAATTGGTCCTTCCCTGAGGTATGGTCCCTGTCTCACACATCCCATACATTTCCCCCTTATTTGCCACCTCTGACTTGCCTTGTTCTCCACGTTGGGGGGGGGGAGATTTTGCAGCTTGTAACAAAGGGGTGTGAATGACTCTGGGGCACTGGCCTCAGATGTCCAGCCCTGACCTCCTACACTCTCCTACTGTTTAACAGCTTTACATCTAGACTGACCCGGACTGACCGTCTCCCCGACCATCCGCTTTCTGAACCGTGTTTCCCTCCTTCCTCAGCTCTGCAGCCTCAGTGATTCTTCTCTGTAGTCTCCTTGAGCCTGGGGCTATACAGAGCCACTCATAGGATGAACCCCGGGAGGTTTAAGATCAACTTCTGTCTGCCTCTCAACAAAGCTGCTCCTTCGTCTCTCATCTTTTATCACTGCTGCGCTGCCTTTTCTTCTTTGCCATGTACCTCTGGTTCGCCTTATCGTGGAGTATGCCTCATTATCATATATATTATACTATACAGGACATACTCAACATGAACACCGTGTTGGTACTTTGAAGTTGAAGTAATAGGCCAACTGATACAGAAGGAATATGGATTCCTGCGAAATTGTTGTTTCTTTATCAAAGGATCCAGTTATTTACCTATCTCTTCCTTCCTGTGTTTAGTTTAGAGTGGATTACAGTGGGAAAGAGGAGCAGTGATGGAGTTCACTCCCAGGAAAACACAGAAATAGCCCCCTATCTCCAGTCTCTCAACAGCCCAGCCCCTCTCCTCTGCGTTTGTACCCTCAGACGGCTGTGTTTATATTCTTCTGCACGGCTCAAGCTTAATGTACTGTCTGTTTAATAGGCATGGAGAGGCTTGTTTATGAAGGGGGGCCTTTTTAACAGAGGTGATGGCGTCGTAGGCCTGAGGGTGATGTCGACTCATCTCGCTTCCTGTTATCATTACCTCTCTCGGACAGATATGTGTTTGCTTTTTCGCCGCAATGTGTCCCCTTAATCGTCATTACCTTTGGCAATGATTGCAACCCATCTGTCTCCACCAAAAAGTGAAGAAATACAAGGAGGCTTAATCAAGTTGGCTTATGTTGAACCTTAGGAACACAACTTTCTCAGCGTAATTGCAATTTGCATGTGCTGCATTTTTAAATGTTCTACTAAGCATCTTTCAGCTACATCTGTCTCAAGCCACTGAACTGAAACTCTACTGGAATTGCTTTGGTGGTAATTGCTGTAGAATTATAGAGAAACTGCAGTGTGAATGTTAAAGCCCAAAAGTGGAGCTTCTATATGAAGATATGATACAATGAATGTTTTCTCCTTTTGCGTAGGGTACAATTAATATCATTCTCTGTTGTCTGTGTAGGTTTCAGAGTCATCCAGGTCTTCTAATCAAAAAGAAGTTACTGGACATAATAGGTTTCTTGAAGATGTTTCACGTCTCATCTAAGAGGCTTCGTCAGTTCTAACTGACCACTGGGGAGTTCTGATATTTAACCTCAAAAAAGCTGCATATGAGGAGGTTGATGCAGGAAACAAAAAACTAATTAACTAACTAAATTAAGAGAGGTGGATGTAAGATGGAACACCTTCTAGAGATGTAAATAGGGGTGGTGTTGGTATCACCTTAGTGATGCTTTATTTTGTTGTTTGTTGAAGTAAGTTGTTTTCCTCTTTGGAATGAAACTGTTGTAGATGTTGCAGTTATTTTCTGGGAAGAGAGCAACAACTTTATAGGTGGATGAGTGAAAAGTTGTGGCTAATCCCACCTCATCTATTGGGAGAAGGTTTCTCCAATTTGAAGTGGATGGCTTCCTTCACTGCTCTCCTGAACCACCTGTCTTCTCTGGCTAAGATAAGATCTTCTTGAGAGAGAGGTGAAACGTCCTTAAAGAACCTACTATGTACAGTTGCCCTCAAAGTTACTTTTTTTGGATCATAAGGTTAAAGCTAAGTTTGTAGCATGTGTATCAAAATAAGGTGACTCTAGGCTTTGGTTCACATTATTGTATTCATCTAAGTGCTTTCACATTTAAATTAAATGCGTATACTGTTGGTTCAGCTCATCTACAGTCATGAAAAATATATTATTGTCTTCAATTTCTTGTTGAATTTATTGCCTGTTACCACTAATAGTAATTGAACCAATAACCAAATGTTTTTGTTAAAATGTATTGAAAGAAAACTTAAATGGGTTAAAATCTTCTTTCCCTTGACTGTATAGGAGGGAACGTCTCTCTTGACCAGGTGTCTTCATTGTGATAAGCCACCTA
Source organism: Paraplagusia blochii (assembly GCA_016785265.1). Classification (NCBI taxonomy): domain Eukaryota; kingdom Metazoa; phylum Chordata; class Actinopteri; order Pleuronectiformes; family Cynoglossidae; genus Paraplagusia; species Paraplagusia blochii. The sequence continues at coordinate 182,910 of JAFBJS010003009.1, forward strand.
GTCATTCTTTTCTGTTTATGCAGATTGAGTAAAGAATCATGGTGCATCCATTCGGTTAGTCATCATGACACTGCGGTCAACTGACTGGACCTAGTGGCGTCAAGTTTCATTTGAGCGTGCTCCAAAATGACCACAGACTGAGCGGAACCCCACAATGCCTGTCATTTAGAGCTTATAAAAGTTGGCCATTCGGAAAGGTAGTGGGGTTCAATAACAATGACCCAGTGTTCGACACATAACATGACAAATATTTCTTTACACCATTATATATATATTTTCCTGGCACCTGAGCCCTTCCTTTACTTTGATATGTCATTGCTCTCTGCCATTGCTGAACCCCTGAATTTGTGTGTGTGTGTGTGTGCATTCATGCATTTATGCCTGTTGGTCCCTTTATGCTGGCCACATCATTTCCACTTCCTGTTGTCACAAACGGGGTCTTTGTTCTTCACAGTGAAGCCCCCTCTGTAGGACAGATTAACTATCAGGTCATTTGTCACTACCTGCTGAACACAGGCCAAAGAAGATCACAGCTCACTGGACACATGCTTTGTGTCTTTATGTCTTTATCTCAACTTAACTCAAGCTCAACGGTCTTCGTAGATACTAATTTACATCTCAGAGTCACCTTCTTTTGTTTGTTGTAAGAGTTTGCAGGTAAGCGATACAAAGTAAAGTTAAAATCTATAAACTCTGCTGAAATTGAATGTCAAGCTAATAATTATGTGGTTTCGCAGATTGCTTTAGAATTTACCAAGTATAGTTATGCTTTTAACATTGTCCTTACCAATGAATTTTACTGACATGTCATGATGAGCCCACTGGAAGTTTTAATGAAATCAAGAAACAAAATAACCAGCTACAGTTTTCTGACTGCAGTGATAAAAAATTAATAGACCACACTCCTTGATCATTTAAATCGCTTGACCACTAAAGTTATATTATCTAAAGTATACAATGAACATGGAAACATATGATGCCTTAAAGCACTGTTTTTGGTAATACAATGCCAGTGATCTTGATTACTATCAAGAAAACTATGGAAAATGACTGCATATTAGCTCTTAAATTAAACTCTTATAAGGTATTATTCTTGTTATCGTTGTATTTGTCCAAACAAATGTACCTTACCTGGTACCAGGCTTTAAATGAACAAGAAATTGAAGAAAATAATGTTGGGTAAATAATGATGACAGTAGTTCTTAAAATATACAAGCACAAGTATCATGAATGACCTGCGAAAACCTGTGACAGATATTTGTTGTACTCACCATTCTTAATCTTTACCTGCTTAATTTGAATATATATATATACATATATATTTTTTTATTATTATTATTATTTTCAGGTGGTTCAGTTTCTCAAGTGTATTTATTATATATTTGACGTTGGCTTCTTCCATAAAATATAAAAGCAACAATCAAAAGGATCACTTCAAAATAGTAGAACATCATCACATCTGACTTGGTAGGGTCACAACAAAATCTAAACAAAAAAAAGTCAAACTTCTCACTGGCCCAGCTTTGTAGCACCCCCTGCTGCCGAAAATAAGCAGCAAACTAGATGAACGATGGTCATGAGTGGGAGGGTGGGGTGGAGGACCTAATGCCTGCCTCAGGTCATGAAGCAAAGGTGAGACAATGCCTTCTCTTTGTAGTAATTGTACCCATCTGATACCCCTGGGTTTACATCTTCCTCTCCATCCCCCTCTGCTCGCTCATGCCCACACTTAAGACCACCTTGTCGCTCCAGGGATTCCGCCAATCACCCACGGGGAACCAAACTGACCGGTCACCATGGCAACTAAGCAAGGAAGGGTCAAACTGGGTCAATCAGAGACAGACTTTTGCCACCATTGCTCTGTCATTAATTACCCATACCTCCCTGGGGCACTGCTTCCAATGTGGAACAGCGTATATCAACAGGGTGGATTCAGAAGTGTATGGTCAGGTCAGGGGTACAGTCCTTGGTGATATTGCCATCTTAATGTTCTTTTAAACTTTGTCACATTTAAACTAATATTTTGAGTCGTTCTGCTGACCTCTCTGGTGCCCCCATAACCCTTAAACTTCTAAAGAACAGTTAGTTGAGTTGTGACAGAACTTCAGAGTAGGGAACAGTTCTTGTCCCAGGGTAAGGCGGTGAAACTTGATGACACCAAAAATCTCTGGATCTCTCCAATTTTGTGTTATTTTTTTTCTTTCCTGCGTGTTTCTAGGTTGCAAAAAAAGATTTGCTGTGTCTGCTTTTGTGCTGAGCTTGTCGTAAGTCAGATTTGCATTTTTTTTAGAGCAGCACAGATGAAAGAAAGTGGTTACAGCTTTTCCTTTTTTTGTTTTGTCGCTGGCAAGTTTTTTTTTGCGTGTGTGCTTTTATTGTCCTCGAATGAGCCTCAAATGAAACTTTTTTTTTTCTTTATGAAAAAGGTTGTACTGTGTCTTCACCCTCTGACTTGAATGACATTGGGGTGTAAAAAAACAGGCAGAGTGAACTGACCTCAGCCACCCCTGCACCACTTCTCCGTTGGACACTTGGTGAAGTTAAATATATTTATAATTTCCGCTGATTATATTGTTATCCCCTGCCATCGCAAGTCTTACATTTTACCTCTTATCCTTTTTATCTTTTATTAGTTAAATTATTTCCCTTTGTTCACATAAATAATGTCTCATCAGAACTGGATTCCGATGAGATCTGGTACCAAGCTGCCTGGAGGCTCACGTTAAAACATCCTGATAGACTCGGAAACCTGAGCAGCCGATGTGAACATGTACGCCTTGGCCAAACATTTGTAAATGAGTTGTAAAAAAATAAAATAAAATCTCAACAGAAATCTCAGAACAGTTGCCAAGGCACTGGATGTTTTGAGTGCAATTATGGAAAAAAAAAAACAAGATCCATCACATACACGTTTGATAGATTAAGACAGATTTTCAATGGGCTACATATGATGAGCTGAAAATGTATGAAATATGCCGAGGTAACCTGAATACCAGTCCTATTGGGCAGCTCAGCAATGTGTTTTCAGGGTCCTGCAGATTTTTCCTTGAAAAAGTTTCCACTGTCTGTCATTGTTTATATCACTATAAGCCAGAACTAAGCTATTCCAGCCCTCCACGCTGTACTGTATCCAATAGGAAATCTTGATTTTGACACTCTACAATTTTCTGTGTTTTGCTTCAGCTTTTGTCCATGATGAACTCAAATGCCCTGCTTCTCTGATGCTATTGTTGCAAGGATGGTATATGAAGGAAAACATATGGGTTTGTTTTTTGTCGCAGTGCTTTTTTTTTTTTTTTCACGAAATTGCTAATGGAATGAAAGAAAAGTCTGGAGCAAGTGAACAATGTTGAACTGTTAATTATGAACCAGGGGAAGTAAAGGACTGGGGGGGGCGGTTAGATTGAATGCCCTGCAGAACTGCCACCATTTGCCCCTTCACCTCATCACCGTCTCCTGCGCCCTAATGTCCAGCACTCTTCAACCTTCTTAAGTTGTTTATGATGCTGCGTGTTCTTCATTTGCAGCTCTACATCCAAAGTGCCATGTGTCTAAACACACCATGTCATAACTCTGGGCTCCATTAATGGCACTGAGGTTTATGGGCCCTTTACTTCATACACATTGTGAGACACAGTAAATCACTTTATTTAGGATTTGATGACTGTGCATTCTGTTTGGGTGGCCATGTTTTGTTTAAAACTGTCAAGCGCTTTTAACTAATTGACAGTTGCCTATTGTGGTTATTAAGAATTGATCGCATAAAAAAAGAGGCACTGACTCAAACAACATGTTACACACATACCGCTTGCACATCTGGATCTGAGGATCAAAAGTTCAAACGTCCCTATTCTCGCTGCACCGACCACTGCTCCACATCCTGTAGAGAAACGACACAAAACAAAGGTTGAAATGAAAAAGTAAAATTGTTGCAACTAAGCTTTTTAGCCCACAGTAAGCTGACTCTGCTCCAACTGTGTTTGTTGGGGTTTTTTTTATTATTATTATTTTCTTTGAGGACAAAAAACTTTGGGAGAAAACATTTGTCAAAATGTGTCACAGCAAATTACGGAGTCAAACCCATTTACAGGAGTCATTGTAATAAACACAACGTCCACAGACTACACACTGATGTTGTCAGTTTTCTGCAATCATGCAAGTCTAAGGAGGTGGCGCTGTAAGGGGTTTCTACATTTCTAAAGCTCATCACATTTAGGTTTAGGTTATGATTTAGGGAACAAATATAAAAACATGGTTTAGTGGTCATGTTAAATGTTTATTATGTTGGAGAGACCCGTAAAATGAAATGAAAAACTGAAATATGCTGATTGCAGTATTTTCATTGAAAAAAAAAAAGATTTTGATTTACTCCATATAGTTGTTTTGCAAAAAAAAGTATGTTAATGTAGTGAACTAGATTTTTTTATTTAACCCTCACTCTGTATCATTCTAATTTTTGTATTTAAAAAAGGGATGGACGTTGGGGCAAAGTAAACAGTGAGGGATGTAAACAGAGAAAACGTTACTTCGTCAAGGATTAAGGTAGATGAGCCACTAAGCGATATCCACATCCTTTACCTACGTAAATAAACCTTCACGCTGCACAGAACCTTTTTAACCTTTTAAAATAACAGTTTCTAAATCATTTCATAGGTCACTGACTCAGTGTGTCTGTCATTCCCAAACAAAATGAGTGGCATTTTCCCCAATGGTCAGTGTCAGCTCTGATAATGGGATCAAATCTAACTCGTCATCTTTAGCTTTGCCCTTTTGACAGTACGTTTTTTAGATTAAAATGACTTTCCATCAAGATCAAAACATTGTCAAACAATCACTTGGTGCTTAAAGTTGCCTGTCAAATAAGTGGGCACTGAGTACTAACCATCAATAACTAAATATTTAAGTGCTAAACATGAGGACCAGCGATACAATACAACCTTTTACATATAGGTCAGATTGAAACTATAAAATCTCTCCAAAATATCTTGGTTAAAAATAAAAACTGCACTAACTATTCTTTCTTTAAATCACTACAGCCATTGTCAAACTTTTATCTGTTAACTAACTCGTCAACTTAAAAATTCTATTGGCTGAGTAGTGTACATTTGACGTGAGTACATTTACGTAGTAATTTCGTGTGTTTAGAAGTGTTTAGTCCTTGTGAGTCACCGATGGTCTGTTCTGCATCACAGGACAGAAGATGACCAGACCAGGTATTAGCGATGTGTTTACCATCTGTTAAGGAAGGACAGACATGTTAGGAGAGCAGTGTACAAAGACATGACTCGGGGGGGTTCAACTGAAGAGCTTCAACCAAACATCAACCATCATGTTGCTGTTAGACCAGTCAAACATCATTGGACCCTGTTTGGCACTTTGTCAGTCTCAGGTTTGAGACGCGGCAGGTGGGTCAGCAATGTTGTCTTCTTTAATCATACAGAACCCACCTGGGCCATGTTCATAGTCCACCAAAGTGGACTATGAAGTTTCACACTACAGTTGGTTGTTATTAATAAAACACTGAGGTATGTTGTCATAGTTTTGATGGGAGGATGCACTAAATTTTAGGAATACAGTGTTTAAGACCCAAGAGTTCTGGGAAGTGCAGGGGATTCATTAAACCCCTGAGAGATATACTTAGGAGTGAAATGGAACGGCGTTTGCTTTGACGATCCATCAATGCTCTCTCTTCCACAATTACTATCTCAGCTCCAAATCATACAGAGCAGTGCAGCAAAACCCTGTTGGAGCAGTTTGATACGATTCCTCATCACTGTTTGTGTTTTAAGAGCGACTATAATTTCTGTTAAGGAGATAAGTTACGATAAACCTCGAAGGAATTTCTCGCGTCTTAAAAGTTCAGCAATATGTGTCGTTTGCTCAGAGAGGTTGGAGTGAACGAGATGAATTTAATAGGTGATAGGTCAGAAAAGGGGGTGGACTAATAAAAGAATGATTCATGGGCCGAGACAAACTTTGGAAAATATCTCAAATTAATGGTCGGAGCTCGTAATATTGGCCCTGATGGTAGTGCGTTTTGCTGAGCTGTGGGATTAAGGCTCTGGGAATGTTTGTGCAGTAGAAACCCTGGGTGATGTTGTTTGTATTGTTCTTTTCCAGCCTGTGTTTCAGACCAGTGTCAGCAAATCAGGAATTTGTTGTTTTTTCACACACAAACACACACTTTGACAAAACCCCCGTCCTGACTGCCGCCGGCCAAGTCTCCAACTTTTTTTTCTGCTTCCACGGGTCTTTGACCTTTTAGCCAATGCAGATCAGCGCTTGGGTAGGTTGCCAAAAATCCTGTTTTTATAATGTCGATAAATCCACTGAGTATGTAGATGTGTAGACTGTAAAAATCACTGCATCCTAGTGTTCCCTTTGTCTCAAAGCTGCCTGTTTTGCACAGTTTAACCTTGATATTCTAAGAAAGGAGTAAAACACATATTTTGTTACCCCTCCCTCTCCCTAAATCTCTCCTTCTTGGTCTCTTTCTCTCATAATTTTTGTGTGCATGGACGAGAATGATGAATATTTGACAGTGGAGTGCTGTGTGTGCAGAATGCAACTCTGTTTCAGGTCCTGGATTACACACACACACACACACACCAGAGAAAGTGTTCCTCTCACACACCACTGCTCTCATTTATTAAACTTGGAGAAACAAGTCACTAAGTTAAAATAACACCATTACCTGCTGCTGATGCTTACTCACCTAACTCTAAAATGCCCTATTTAAAACAACAGAACTTCTATTTCTGACCTATTTTTTCCAACCTGCTCCAATATTCTTGAAAAATAGAAGCCAATAGAAGAATAAATGCCAATACAGGTTGGAAAAATAAAGTTAAAACCAAAAGTTAAGATCATTATTTCCAAGTCAGTCCTTTGGGTCGGGGGTAACGAAACAAGTGGGTTCCAATAATTAAAAGTTGTCTGAAAAGGGTTAAAAAATGGTTCTGTTCCTGTGCTTTTTGAGCAGAGGTGAACTGCACTTACAAAGATATTCTTATGGATGCAGTCATGATGGTCAGAAGAGTGGTCACTGTTGTATGTCCCAGAACTTTTTAATATGACATTGTTGTATGCAGTAAGTTTGCATCAAACAAGTCACTCCTTGTATTACTGAGTGACCATGAAGTGGCCCTGTGTGTGTCCTCCTAGTTTGGTGTGGTCACATTCACAGTTAGAAAAAAAAAAAAAACTGGGACAAAGTCAGAAGTCAAATTTTAGTTTGAGGACATTTATATTTGATGAACAAAGAATCTGATCAACTAAGAGATAGTGTTAAAAACCAGTGTTCCGGGACACATATTGCAAAAGTCAGGAACCAATATCTAATATTAGTGAGCACAATTTATTGTATCGTACATAGCATTTCTCAAGTTTTAAATAATGATCACCCAAAAAGACAGATGACCCAAAAAGAAAAAAATCTTTTGTGAACCACCTGATGGTCAATGAAATCTGAAACAAAAAGCAAGAGTGATTTGATCAGTATTTCTTTTCTTATATATCCTCTTTCTTCAACTGTAGCCTTTCCAGTTCCTTTTTATGGTGAATCTTTTTTCTAAACAAAAACAACAAAATGTTAGCGCCAAATAGTGCATACGCTGCTCCATACTACAAATCCTGCCAGTATATACAGCTGTATGCTAGTGGGCAAACGCCAGTACAGATATGACGTCGCTGACTAAATATAATCACATTTCTGAGTTTGACTCATGTGTGTATTATTATAGTTGCAAATGTTATTTATGTGACTTTTACCTGGTGTGACACCTTTGTGTGTGAGTGTTAAATGCCAGATGACATTCTACTGGTAAATGAAACAATGTTCTTGTTAATAAAAAAAAGCATCCTGTGATGCACCGTCCCTTTGCTGACCAGTTTTTTGGTGCTGGATCTGCTACATTTCTGTCCTTCTGTAAGCAAACTCCTCTGTCTGTAGTTTACATGTTTTTTTGTACTTCCTTATTTGGACCATAGTTCCTCTCTGCATTCTCACAGGTGTGTGTACAAGTTGTAAAATGGCCAAAGATGAGCTGTTTTCCATTTCCTGTCTCTGTGTTAAGTGCTTTTCATAAATATTTTGCAAAGAGAGCTGTGTTTACTGTACTGTAGGTGGTAGATGTACAATGTTACAGTCAGACAAAATAAGAACATTATTACATGTTCTACAGTAAGTAGGATTATATTGATGACTAAGAATGACAAAACTATCTCATTACAAAAAAACCCCACGTGTGTGTGTGTTAAAATGCCAGATGACAGTAGTGTCATTCTACTGGTAAATGAAACAATGTTCTTGTTGATTAAAAAAAAACATCCTGTGATGCATCGTCCCTTTGCGGGCCATTTAATTGGTGCTGGATCTGCTACATTTCTGTCCTTCTGTAAGCAAACTCCTCGGTCTGTAGTTTACATGTTTTTTTGTACTTCCTTATTTGGACTGTAGTTCCTCTCTGCATTCTCACAGGTGTGTGTACAAGTTGTAAAATGGCCAAAGATGAGCTGTTTTCCATTTCCTGTCTCTGTATTAAGTGCTTTTCATAAATATTTTGCAAAGAGAGCTGTGTTTACTGTACTGTAGGTGGTAGATGTACAATGTTACAGTCAGACAAAATAAGAACATTATTACATGTTCTACAGTAAGTAGGATTATATTGATGACTAAGAATGACAAAACTATCTCATTACAAAAAAACCCCACATTGGTCGAGTTTATAGGAATTGGGAAGGCAATGCTGCTCATTCATGTGAATAATTTTTAATTATCATATTATCAGCCCAATGTAAACATTAATTATGTTACATTGGTACAGAACGTTTTTCATTCTTTAGATGTTGACCTCAGTTTTAGGGGCAAACAGTCGCATGTGTCGGCATCGATAGATATAGGAATCAGAAGTATTTGAACAAAATCAAATATTGGCAAAAGGTAATATCTCAAAAATATATATATGTCCCCTTAAGGTCTCTTTTTTTCTAAAATACAGTGTATCCTTACTGTGAGCCACAGGAATTAAAGTCGCTCCTATCTGTGGTACAAAAACTAAGAATGTCAGATGGTGAGACAAACAGCTGTAGATCCAAACAATAACTAAACCAAAATACACCGACCAGTGACGTTTGAATAGTAAATAGTTTTTCTAAGTCAAGTTATACAAAAGTCCACTGTATATTCACAGTGGTCGTCTCAAGTGACTTTATCTCCAGGTTGAGAATTATGCAGAGGCAGAGGTCAGACATGCAGGATATACACACACACACACAAAAACACACATACAGATTCCACTGGATACAAAGCTTAGAATTTAAAAATATCCAAAACTTCAACTTCAGCCCATTTCCTGTCTATTGCAGCTTTTCTTCAGAGTGCAGGGATGGAGTTTTGGAGGGAAGAGACAGATGTTTAGTCGGTGCAGTCAGAGTTCAATTGTACCTGGCTTCCATGTGGTGCAACAGTGCCCCCTAACGTTAGAATGATGGCAATCCTTGAGGTTGACTGAAGACCCTTTTTGTCCATTAGGAAAATCTGCTCACTTGAGAAAGACTCTCTTAAATTAAATGTAAATATGTTGATTTTAAATTGTCCGAGGGATTAAGCTCAAAGTGGAATTTATGTCACCAAACCTCCTTAATGCTCCTTCTCTGATCCGCCGTTCTGGGCGAACTCTTATTTTGAAATGTCTTTTTCTTCTTTGTGCTGGTTAAACCTAATCACCCCCTACTCCACCTCAGTGCCCTCCCCTCCATATGTGACAGAAACTGGAATCAGATGGGCTGCCAAAGTCTTTCATGTTACAATTCTGTTCATCTACAATGACAAAACAAAAGAACAATAAGACACCAGCGGTCTGTCCCCCAAGTCTCACTGTTGCACATTTCACGGAGAGAGAGAAACTGAAACAGTACAATGTAAAAAAACTTGTTGTCTTTTAACTGGCGTCTAATAACTTGCAGTTGTAGCATTTTTGCGATTGTCAAGTAACACACTGTTTTCCTCAGGATGTTTCCTCTCAGCTGGAGCCTCCTGAGTCAATTAGTAGTGGATGTAATGTACTGTCCTTGACACTATTAGTGAAATGTGCGTGTGGGTGTGTGTGTGTGTGTGTGTGTGTGTGTTCCATTTAAAACTGCTCGTGAATGTGCTTGATTCAGTTCCTCTCAGTGTGAGAAAAGTGCAGAAGGTTTACACGGCCCTGGGGTTTGCGGCTGCAGAGAAACTCTCATCTGGTGAATTACACCATAATCTGTTGCAGCCTATGTGAAACAAATGAAGGTTCATTAATTCCCTTATGTTTCCAAACACTCTGAGAGCACTGCCTGAATGCAACGTCTCACATTCAGAGCTGTGTTTCAATCGCTGCGGCTCCCGGCCTGAGCGAGATAAGGAGAGGCAGGTCGTCGTGTGCCGGGCAGACACGGTCAAGCCGCAGTGACCAGCGTGTGGTTGACTGTTGGTGACAAGGAGGAGTTCAGGGACTGCATGTTTGTGTCTGTGATTGAGTCCCAAGTCGCCTCTAAATTACAGCCCTTCAGTTCAGTTCCAGGCCAACCTTTGACACAAAGCAGTGAAGAAGAAAAAAAACACAGATAAAAAGATTTGGGGCGACTGAAGAATCTGATGGTATTTTCAGCTTGTTGAGATGGAAGAAACTGCTATAAACGACTTGTGTTGTGATTCACACCAGCAGTTTGTTTTCTACCGCTTGTCTTTCTTTTTACACACAGAGCTCACACACCAGAATCACAGGAGGGGGAGACAGTAACAGCATTAAGAGTATCATCATGTTTGCTCTTCAATTTTAGAATCGGGTAAAAAGTACAGGATAACAAAAGAATTGAGACGAGTTCATTCACTTGGGTTGAGAAATAAGTACTTGTGGGGCGGCAGTGGTGGCCTAGCGGTTGAGGGGGAGGCACTTAGGTCTGTGGGGTCCGGGTTTGGGTCCATGTGGCCACTGAGGTGCTCTGAGCATAGCACTGTCCCTGACCCACATAACTTCCAGTGGGTTCACCAATCACAGGAAGGCTCACAGTATGGTGCGGTGTGATTTGGGTGGCAGTCGTGGAGTAATGCATAAGTGAATGAAGATTATTAAATAAGTACTTAATTAAGAGTAAGAATACAATTGGGTTAAAGTTTGATTTGGAGCTTACCCACATTTGTGCAGAGAAATCAATTTTTTCTCTTTTTTCCCTTATCTGTACTGGCCAAAGCCAAAGACCTTGTAGTAATTTCAACAAGTTTTAGACCAATTGTCCATCCTGGTGCTGCCTGATATGGGACTCTGTGGTATTAAATCTGAAGTTTCTTAGCTTGGGAAAAGAAAAACAACCACAACAACACTCCAGCCGAAAGATATCAGGTCTATTTAAAAAGAGCCAGTGTCCTCTCTCCCTCAAACTGTAGATGCTGAATGTAGATTAGAAATACAATTGAATTGGCTCCTCTTGGTATTTACCTTTTTTTTTTTCATTTATCAGATGTTTTTATCCAAAGTCTTCTCCAGAGACAGTCATGCTAACCACTACACACCCCAAAAGTGTGTTTGCCTCTGGTTTTCTTCTGATAGTCCATTATCACTAAAACAAACCAAAGGCAAAATAGGATGTTCTGATGATGACAGAGGTCATGAAGCAAAACCCATGGCAAGCCTGTCTAAAACACTGCCAGCATGTGTTGGCTTTATTTCAGTATAGAGCCAAGAGAAAAGGAACCTAGCTGCAATGGATACAATACCTCAAATAATTATAGAATTGTAATTATATTATAATCGTTGTAAATGTTTTTACTGCTCTGTAAAAATTATAAATAATTATACTGGCATTATATATATATATATATATTTATATATATTCATATATATATATACATATATATATATATATATATATATATATATATATACTGTATCAGTGCTGTACCGTTATTTAATGATTCATTTTTAAGCCTCATTTTCATTTTTCAGTTTCAGCCAAGAATCCTTATTTTCATGCACCACAGGTATAGATGAAAAGAATTTGGACCACAACATGTGTCGTTTTTGGGCCTTTTCCCCTTTCGTTGTTGGCCTGATATTATTATTATTATTTATTTATTCTGTCATAACTAACTATGTGTGAAGGAGTAATTAATTATACATGTTCACATTCACCTTCTAACACTCAGAACCATGAGCAGTAAAACTCTGCAATGTTCAACACAAGCTAGAGATCCGATGAAGTCTGAATTGAAGTATGTTTTTACACCTTGAGTAAGGTTTAATGAGTATTGTTTGAGTTACTCAGAACACTTGCTCACACTCACAGAGAGGCAGCTGCCCACACATCCCTCCTCCTGTGAAGCTGACCTTCAGCTGTGCAGGAGACCATTGATTTCTCTCCCTGCAGTCAGCGTGCAGGTTTGCGACCATAGCCGCCCGGCTGGGCAGAAACAAAACAGACCCACCTCACACTCTGTGTGGTAATTCAGGCCTCATTTGAAATAAAAGATTTGTGTCTCAGTGTTCCTACAAATAAGGTCAAGCTGTTGGACGCAAAACAAGGTCTTTTAAAAGCTTTTCTCTGCACCACTCTGTCTGCCCAGGAACCGCTAACCCCAAAAAATACAATGTACTCTGTCACAAATGTTTAGGATTGTTGAATTTTCCAGGTGACTGTTTATTTGACCATGTGTGTTTAACACCAGAGTAAAGATGAGAGAAATATTTTTAAATTTTCAAGGGACAGGACAATCTATAATCTCATGTATATCCATTACCATTCACAGGGGCACATCTATCTACCAATCTATCTATCTATCCATCCATCCATCCATCCATCCATCCATCTATCCATCTATCCATCTATCCATCTATCCATCTATCCTATCCTTCTATCGCATCCATATATATATATATATATATGTATATATATATGATAGAATATATATACATATATATCATTTGATCACTGCAGCTATAGGACAAAATAATTGGTTGTTTGTAGCACTACTTTATGAACAATACAACACATTATAGCCACACCAACATCTTGAACAGCACCTCTTTATTTCAACCTTCTTTCTAATATGTAAATGGCAGCACAGTTTTCCAAAACATGGAGGATGTTCACGACTGGACGTTCTCTCGCTATCATATATATATTCTATATATATGATAGAATGTCATTCTATCATTTCCATATATATATATATATCCATATATATCTATATCTACATATATATACATATCTCTCTCTCTCTCTCTCTCTCTCTCTCTCTCTCTCTCTCTCTATATATATATATATATATAATCTCTGTGCATAATGTCTAAGTTATATTGTTAAAGTATAGTAGTAAGATAGTATTTAACTTACATGTATACTTCAACTGCAGTTAGAGACACCAAGAGACTATTTTTGGGAATTGCTAATCATAGTGAAGGGAAATCCGCCGGACAGTTTTTCATACATATAAACCACAAAGATCAGGTTGACCCCTGTTCTTCCGCTGTGTGATTTTTGTGTGCAGACTTGATCTTCTTCATGTTTGGAGTCACATTTCCTTTCCCCACATTAAAGTCTTGAGACACTGTCCACACCTTTGACAAAAAACAGAATAATGACAGTAAAACGACTTCCAGATATAAACTGTATATTCCATTCCGGCTCAAGTGAAGTCAAATTTCCGCCTTTAAGTAAACTGAAATTTTCCGACCACTTGCAGGATTTGTCGTTATCATCAGTGCAGGTTACAGAGAACACGTGTCTCTGCTGTGATACTGTAATTTCACCAGCACACTGGCAGGCTCAGATAAGTTATTTCAAAAAATGTTTGTTGAAGCTGTTGTGAGTTTGTTCTTCATCCCAGTGGTGTTTACATCTTGGAAATGCTGCCAACCATTTTGAGCACTCTTATTTGTTTGCCATCTGTTTCGCTACAAATCAAGAGTAAGCTTGCTGTACATAATTTAGGGTCAAAGTTTAGTCGCTGCCTCATAAATTCATGATTTATGTATTATGTTTCTAAAAGTTTCCTTGTAACTTTTCCAGCGTTTCATGTTGTTGTTTGCGAAGGCAAATTGGATGTGATTACATTTTTTTAAAAATCAAGCACATGTGTGCGAACCGTTTCTCTGTCTGTTTCTATGGAAACCATGACACTGTCATTCATGGGAGCCCATGGCTGGCTTATGCGGCTTTAGTCAGCACAAACAACTGATCTATAGCAGCTCTGCTCCAACGTAGAGCCATACCTCCAGTACCCACCCTTCCCCCAGTCTTGGGGCACAGAAAAAGGTTCATTGTGCAGGCAGAGATTGAAGCAAACACAGTCTGGTTCTGGTTAGCTGTGCTACATCTGAAACAGTCACCTTCCTCCAGGGTTTGCATCTGGAGCTGGTTTCCTGTTCAGTCTATGCTGGGCATGAGGCGGGGTTTGGCCTGGCTCAGTCATTGGGCGAGATTGAGCCTTTATGGACTTCAGGATGGTCGGGATTGCCTGACAGTAATCTGCCAATAGCTGAGATACAGGTTCAAGCCAGAACAAACTACAAAATCCCAAGATAGGCTCAAGTGATGCTTATGTTTTATAAAAATAATCCAAAATATGATCTACATTCAGCAAAGCTGCTGATCTTTTCTAACAAAACACAGGTGTATATTTTTTTTCATTTCTTTAATAGTAGTTTATTCTTTTCAGATTTTCAGTCTTAATACTTCAGATACACTTGACTGAACCATGGCTTTATTCATGATTTTGCCGGTTCTGAACGCGGGATTTTTTATTTTTTTTTAACACAGTAATGGAGTTGTTGTTCAGTAATTGTATGTAATAGTCACATTAGAGCGTGGCAGCAGGACCAGTGTGTTCACTAATGACATTTAATCATAATGTCTGCTTCCTGTTATTACGGCAGTAAATCTTTACTTCCGGACACTTGTAAAAATCACCTGAGTTCCCTGAATCCCACATAACTATAGAAGCCAATTTCAGTCCACCACGTAATTCAGAAATATAAGGGTAAAATAGATCAGATTCTGTTCATGTATTATTGATATTGTCGTAGTTATTAAATCATCCAGGTATCCTTTCATTTCTCATTGCAAAATTGACCGAATTATTGTCAAAAGATTGAATTATGTGTTATCTGAATTTACCAAATCATATGTTCTTTCTTCACTCTTTTACTGAACCCCTTCTCTGGTATTTATTTCTTATCCTGATTTATTGCTAGCTTATCCAAAAAATTGAACATAGCCATCTGTGATAGGGTTTCTCTGCATTACACCAAAGTGATCACCTGTGATGGTATTTTAACCACAGTAACTGTATTGGTAGTTCCACAGAAAAGCACCATTTATTTTGCTTTTTTCCAATAGATGAGGACAACACAGCACTTCCTATACTCACGCCATGGTTGGTTTTCAGAGGTGAAATTACCTTTAGTCAAAGACTCAGAGAAACACAGTTCAATCTCAGGTCTGCCGCAGAAACTCCATTTCCTGCTCTGGCGCCATGACTCACTGTTGACAGCAGCTTTTATGGATCTCCTGAAGGGACCTATAGAGTGCATGTTTTTACTCACGTGTAAAGATACATTCACAAACAGCAAATTACACAGTTGATGGTATACACATGTCAGTGTTTAGTAAACACTGACATCCAAAAATGGGAAAGAACGTCTAGTCGTGAACATCCTCCATGTTTTGGAAAACTGTGCTGCCATTTACATATTAGAGAGAAGGTTAAAATAAAGAGGTGCTGTTCAAGATGTTGGCGTGGCTATAATGTGTTGTATTGTTCATAAAGTAGTGCTACAAACAACCAATTATTTTGTCCTATAGCTGCAGTGATCAAATGCACAATGGAGTTTAGCAGGTTGTTACTGGTAAATTGAGCAGCTTGAAATTAACACACAAAGTTTCCTTTTAGAACTCAAAACCCTTTATTGCATCACCGCAAATCAATAATAATGCAGCTTAGTATGATTTTCGACATATTCTGTATATTAGTACAGCTGAGGTCCTTAAACAATAGCAGTGGAACCACAGCGGTTTGCATTTCAACGTAAAACCTTCCATCGTCTTTGTCCTTTTCATTGTTGTGCACCAGCAGTGAAAGCAAGAGAGCAATCCCCAAAAGATTTTTTTTTTGGCAGATCAGTTAAGTGCAACTTGCAGAGGTATTTGATTTCACAATGTTTAAGAAGAAAAATGTGTGGTGGGGTTCGTGTGTGAGCATCCCATGGGGGACGTCTGTTTGGCTGGGGTCTGATGCAGGGAGGAGGCTCTCTTTAAGTGAACAGAGTGGATAGAATGTATGTATGTCTTATAACTAAATTATACCAGATATGACTGACATCCTTCACAGTGGCCACGATTGTGACTAGATGTTTTTTTTTTAAGTCTTTAGGCTTTTGTTTTCTTTTGTTTTTTTTGTTTTCTGTTTTGGAGTGAACCTGCAAAACATCTTCTGGACAGTGAACCTTGTGTTGTCCTAGGACTCAGTTTCATCTCTGGTTCTCCCAACATTTCCTCTGGGTCAGACACAGGATACCCAGACTGGGCCAAACTCACAGCCCAAACCCCTTGTTCCCTGTGTCTCTGTGTGCGATTGAATTGAGAAACAGCGCTTGTTACGGAACAATCTTTTTTTTTTTTAAATAAGAAAACCAAAGGGACATTTGAAGTTTCAACTGATTTGTGTTTTTTTAATTGTCATCTCAGCCTAATATCTTACCATATACCATCCCCTTATCATATTTTTCTTTGCAAGAGACTTTTATCATTTCATTTTCCTGCTCTTCATCACACAGTTGAGCTCCACGCCTTGTTTTATAGGTGGGTGATGTCACTGTTGTTATTATAGCAGCCAGTGCCTTGGAGTGCTCCTGTGATATACAGCACCAGAGTGTGTGTGCAGTGGATTCTGGTCAGAGTTAACAAAGACATTTGGAGTCTGTACTGTGTCCACCAGAAGAAGAGAGTGAAGTTGAGCTTTTACTCAGTCTCTTCCAAAGTTATTACATTGGTAATTGCAGCTATGAGCTCACCCTACCTACTTGATACCCCGGCTCTTGCAGCATGAATGTAAGACGATAGGTCTTATAATGATAACAGTAGCATTGATATAGGTTCTATTAGGATGTATTTTAACATTAAACCGAGTGTTTTCTAATCTTTATTTGGCCACAACACTTGTATTTATCATCCAAAAAAAACATGACACACCACCACAACAACAAAATTCTTACGAAAAATATAGTAATATAAAAATCTACTAGGATAAATCATAATTGACCACAATATCAGTCTGTTTGGCCGAAGACAACCCTGACATACTGACAGGAATTGAAGAAAGTTGCACACAAAGATCGTCTTTCATAGATCTTTTGTTAAATAAAAATTGCTTTGTGTTGTAGATGTTTTTACAATACAAATATTTGTGCTAGTGGGACCAGAAGGCAAAGTATTGTCTGGCATCTTATCCAATCTTATCATCCCACCACTTAATTTTATAATTTCAAGTATGCTTTAAAATTTAGGTGCACAAAATCATTAATTTGACTGTTAATTCACTCTTCTACGGTCCTCAAAAAGGTTGCTCTTTCTGCATATGTTGAAGCACATCAGTTATCACTGTCTTCATGGTGGAAACACATGCTACAGTTCTTTACCTAAACCCTCTGATTCCTTCTGACTCACAGGCTCTGGGAGACTCTGATTTCCCGGCTGTGCTCAGGCAGTTGCTGCCCTTGATGCAACATCACGACACGTCAACCTCAGGGTCAAGGTCCCGGAAGGATGAGTGTGGCCCGGATGAGTTGATCCTCCTGCTGGTCTACCTGTACTCCCTGGCTGACGAGGCCCAGCCCTCAGACCAGAACGCAGAGGAGGAGGAGCTGGAAAAGCTGGAGAGGGAAATCATCGGAGCGCTCACCCTGCTGATCACCAACCAGACGGAGCTCAGCCCAATGCTTCAGAAACTCACAGGTCAGAGAGTCAATGCAGTCACATCACATGATCGCTTCCAGGAGGTTTTCTCACTCTGTAACTTCTGCTGATAGTCCAGAGAAGTTAGAGTAAGAAAGTGGATACAGCTGAATGTTTATTTCCTCTGTCGGCCTCCACTGGTGTTAATGGGAGGATTTTTATCAAAATCTTCGCACCCCATCTTTCTTTGTGTTTCACTTTCTCATCCACAACCTCCTACACACATTTCCTCATCACTTTTTTTTCTTTTTCGGACCACTATTAAAATAGTCAGGCTTGGGAATGTTTCCACTGGAGAAGTGTGAGAAAGAAACAAGCCTTTACTTTTAATCTCAACAGTTTCATCTGAAACTGAACCATGGGGATATTTTTGTTCTCTCTCTGTCTTTGTGCTGCATTCAAGCATATGTCTATTTTGGTTTCTCTTAGTTCCTGAGTATTTTGCTGGTGCAGCTGAGCTGGTAAATGTGTGGTAGAGCAAATCAAGGCCAACTCCTAAGATAAATGAACCGTGTACCTCACACCACAACTACCCGTGCCTCCAAGAGTAATAGCTTCTTTAACCTTGGGCCTTTATACACACACACAATCCCCTGCCCTGCCACACGGTTCATAATTGCAGCTACTTTTAGCTTTGCCTTCCCCATACCTAAGGACACACCCAGAAATAATACCATGAGTATAGAGATTTCAGCTTGGAGCCCTTATAGAATCATACACTTCATTTTCAAGGGGTAAAATTTAATTTTTTCCCAAAACAGAAAAAAGTGAAAGTCATAATCATTTCATTAAGAAGTGATGTTGTGCACCACATTCTGAACTCTGAAAAAGGAATATAAAGAAAGAGAATGAATGGCCACAAAATATAATTAGAAACCTAATTTCAATTTCAAAAGAGAACCAGCTAGATTAAATGAAATACACTAAATTCACAAACGTATTCTTTTGCAAGTGTTTTGTTTAATTTCAATTTGATTCCCAAACATTTTGCAGAAAATCTAATACTGGAGGTGTCAGTTTTCGTGGACCTTGCAGACTTTTTCTCATATAACAGTCTGTATCCTCCGGTCTGAAATACACATTGTCATTGGTGGTGAAATGTGGAACCTTCTGAGCACAGCTACTGTTTTTGGGATTAGGAACCCAAGATTAAAAAAATAATAATAAAAATGTCTTATCATTATTGTTTTTGAATTAACAAATTAATTTTATGAATACAATCTTAAAAAAACGTGAAAAATCCTTAACATTTCAGTTGCACTGTAGTTCTATCTGTCTGTCTGTCTATCTATCTATCTATCCATCCATCCATCCATCCATCCATCCATCCATCCATCCATCCATCCATCTATCTATCTATCCATCTGTCGATCTATCTATCTATCTATCTATCTATCTATCTATCTCTCTCTCTATCTATCTATCTGTCTATGTGTCTATCTTTCTATCTGTCTAACTGTCTGCCTGTCTGTCTGTCTGTCTTTCTAACTATCTGTCTATATGCCTATCTATCTGTCTGTCTGTCTGTCCGTCCATCTGTCTTATTGACGTTTAAGCAGTTTGTAAAGAATACATTTTTTAACAAGTCCTTTGTGGTCAAATCATAAGCTTTTCCCAAGATATTGTGCAAACATTTGCAGGAGGTCAGTGCATGCTTGTGAAACATATGTAAATACATGTAAAACACTCTCCAACCCCTGAATCTCAAACCCGTTCACTCTCTCTCTCTCTCTCCATCTCGTATTCTCCATCTCTGTCTCTCGGTCTTTGTCTGATGTACTTGGCTCAGTGCAGGTCAGATGTGAGGGGCCTCTTGGCAGACACAGGCCTAAAGATTTGGCTTACGTTAAAAAAACCCTGACTCCTTTATAAACACATCACTGGAAATTACCCTGGTTCAGTGTTCCAGGTGTGTGTGAGACAGAAGGCTGTGTGTGTCTCACCCATCCGTAGTCATTCAACAGTGTGTTCACCTTTCATTTAATGTTAGTGTGTGTTCACGCACCACTGGCCGTGTGAGGGGTTTATGGCAGTCGGTGAAGTACTCCACTTGAGTAACATGACACTTGAGCTCCTTTTTCTTCCCCTTCTTTTTCGTCCTCTCTGCTTGGAGAGCACAGCATTGATTGTGACATTCTTCTTAATTAAATGACTCGAATTGAAACCAGACATTGAATTAAAACCTGGTCACCATGAGAACCATGTTTTTACAAATTTCTTTGTTGTGTTCCCCTTGGCCCATGTAAGCCTCCAAGAGTTCAGCTTACACAGTTCAGTTACACACTGTGCATGTTTAACTGATTAGAAAACACAAAGACAGAGAGTATCAACGGACAAGAATGCCAAATAGTAAGAACCAAATAAGCTCGCAGCAGATTAAAGCTGGATCGAGCTCAGGGTTTTTCCTCATTTGACTTCGTTGCTGTAGATTTATATTGTGTCTGGTTAAATCTGTTTTCTTTGCTGCTGAATTCCATAGATATTTCCTTTAAGTGCTTTGTTTTGTAAAACAACTTGTCAGTAAGTACTGTTCAACACATACTGCTTTCTTGCAACTAAAAGTGAGACATGAAGCAATTCCGCTATAGTTGGAACTTTGTGTTTTGTCTTCGTACCAGAGAGGTTTTTTTTTGTCTTTGTTCCCAAAGCAGTGGAATGGTTTTAATATATCGATGATTCTCTTTGTGAAGGTAATTAAACTTTACAGCCTTTGTTTGTCTGTTCTGGTGAAATGAGTTCTATGTATGTGTACGCATTGTTGTTTCAGGGCATGGCTTTGATTAAAGGGTTTTACAGTATTTATCCAAGAAAATAGTTCTGGTTATTGTAGACTGGGAAATGAGCTCTTAAAACCAAGTAGTTCACAGCCAACCACGCATGTGGAAAAATTATGATTGGTTGTTAGAAAGAGAAAGAAGGAACAAATGAGCAGATTGGTGCAGGCATCACCTTAATGACACAGTCCTGGAATCTGATTGGCTGTTTGACAGGGTACAGGGTCTGGTGTGTGTTGTGTTCAGGTTGTAAATACCTCCGAGCAGTTACTGTTAATCCCCAGATCAGATGTGGGGAAAAAATACTTTGTTTTTGGTTAGTGAACAAAAATGAGTTTCTCAGACTAAGGTGGAAATTTGTTTGAGTACGAATCACTGTTTCTTGTTGTTTTTCAAGTCTTCTCTCATGGTTGGGGTACAAAGTCTGGGACAAAGAAGTAGGGCAAAGCAGACGTTTCTTAATCTTCACTGTTGGACAAATCTCTGCTGCTCTGTACTTATGTCAGTGTGTGGGCGCACAGCTCACATCAGTGAGAAGGTAAATCCACAATCCTGAGCTCAAGACGGACTGGAGCTGTGGCAAAGGATGAGAAAAAGTCCTGAGAAAATTATGCAGAGAATGATTTTTGAACTGTAAATGCAGCGGGTTCAAGTCATGTCCCCTATTTCACTGCTTCAGACACACATGGCTTTGTTATTCATCCTGTCAGTAGGGTGTGCACGGGGCAAGAGGGAGGGAGTCGGACCTCCCCAATGCCGATGTTTGGGTTGGCACAGAAATGCGGGCCAGACAAGGGACATGAAAGAGCTCAGGCAATACTCTAGCCACCAACTTTCCTTCACTTTACTTATTCAACTTTTCTACATTTTCTTTTTAATTTCCTCTTCATATTTTTTTTTTGCTGCTCAGCCTTAATTATCCCCCTTTCTTCGAAGGCCCAAAGCTAGTTGCAGGGGGAAAGTGGAGCAAAAGTTAGTCAGATGATTGTATATAAATATGTTTCCCTTGTTGCACTGCGTTTAATAGAATTAGTCTCAATTATTTTTAATTGCTGGTCATTCTTTACTTCCTCCTCTGTTACACAAACACACTTGGACACGTGCATACATGGATACACTGGACCCAGAGGGAAGCAAAGCAGCCAGTGGCATTGCTGTGTCTAGTTCAGCAGATCAGATAAGCTGATGACAGGGAGCCTGGCCTTTAATTAACACTGGTTCATCAGCTCCTTACTGCAACTATAGGACGGTCTGGTTCACAGAAAGGGCCACACACAGACTCACTATCAGACCTCCAGGCTGGGGGCCCCGGGTCTGCTCCCCACTCATCAGAGAGTTGGAGATTTATACATCACCAGTGATGCTTTGTATTTATCCCATATTTATTTGGTCTTGGTCTACTTTTGTTTTCAAAACGTGACATCTGGTATATTGGCCGACATCCTACTTTTATACCAACAACATTATGCAAAAAAGTTTCTGTACTTTCTCAGTGAAGAAAGAAACAGAAAATTGTCATCAAAATTTAATACAGCTTTTTATGTTCTTATTTTTTCTTTTGTTTATGTGTCTTTTTATACATTACATGAAAATGAAAATGTTCCCTCGCTGGCGCAACCCCTGAAAAAGGGACGGAAAGGAGGAAGATGTGTCATTTTATATGTAGGACATCTGCTGATTTTCTGTTTTTTTTTTTTCCTCACTTATCGACTATATAGAGTCACATTATCAGAACTTATATCTCTGACATTTTCATCAGGCTTTGTTTTATGGTATGGTTGGATGAGTTGAGAGAACTCAGAAAATGTCTGGATACTAGTAGAATAACATCAATCTGTAAGGAAACACACTGGCAGTGGAACATACTTAGAAAAGCCCAGAACACATTGTGTTATTAAAAAAATAAGCTAAGAAGCAGCTGAGTAATGCTGCTGAAACATCATCATTGACATGTGTCAATGATGATGTGGCCAGAAACAAATCTGTTTCCCCAGAGTTCTAGAGAAGAGTGGAATCCCGTTAGAAGTGTTTTAGACCATGGAGGGAAAAAAAATTGCACTCAAAGGAAAATGGTATACGCAGAAAGACCATCATAAACCACCTGGGCTCAGACTGTGATTTCACTGCAGAAGCATGAACCAGTTTCTCAATTCATGGCCCCCAAAACTGTAAACGGCAAAATCTGGTGACACCTGTATTTCACCTATCAGATATATTAACAATAAGACTATGCTCTTATATAATATTATTTTCTTTAAACTGACTTTAAAGTTGTTTATCCCATCTCAATATCTGGTTTTAATTCTCTCAGTTGCTTGTACATCAGAGCTCTCAAACTCAAATAATTGTTCAATAAAAAAGAAAAAGTTTAATAAAAAAAATCAGTTCCCTATAGATTCTGTGTAGTACAGCACTGAACCAGAAGGAGACTGTGGATCAGGGTTTTGAGAACTATAGGATTTACCATAAAATGTGGAGAACAAATGCAAAAGATTTTGAATTCAACTTTCACATCAAGGTGGGGGCCGCAAAATATTGTTCCATGGGCCGCAAATGGCCCACGGGCCACAAGTTTGAGACCCCTGTTGTACATGATGGAATAGAAAATCAATATCATAATGGCAGAAATCAATGGTCATAAGTTA
Organism: Paraplagusia blochii; assembly: GCA_016785265.1. NCBI lineage: Eukaryota > Metazoa > Chordata > Actinopteri > Pleuronectiformes > Cynoglossidae > Paraplagusia > Paraplagusia blochii. Next base: position 206,311 of record JAFBJS010003009.1, read on the forward strand.
GTGCCTTCTCTATTATTTGTCATGCCACCTCCTTGAGGACAGACATGCTTTTATTTCCCCTGCAAGTTAAAATACTATTGAGAACATGATAACGTGAATATTTTCATCTGTAAAAACCACTGTATAGGTTGCTGCCATCTAGTGACTGGAGGCTTCTTATTAACCAAGCAATGGTGATACCCTAACGTTCCCCACTATTTGAAAAGTATTAGCCATTAGTAAAGATGGTTATTTTCAAGTCATTCTTTTTGGGTTTAGATAACACTTTAGCACTCATTAGTGAAATGTCTTGTGAATATGATGAGTACTCTGTGGAAAAAAAATTCTGTCATTGCAAAAGTTGATAGATACGATGGTAATATATGGATTTTTAGTCTGATTTTTATAGTAGATAAGTAGAAAAGTACTGATGTCAAATCGACCATTAAATATGGTTATAAAGTTAATAAGGACCTGTAAATGTGTGCAAAGAATCTCTGTTGTAATGAAAAAACCATAAAAATGTCAGAAACCTCAGACTAGATCTGCTCTGTAATCTGAACACTGGTTTTAAAGCCAGATCATTTAGAGCGTTTTTTTCAGGTGTGAGTTGTTCACACAAACTGATGTCATTCTCTGGCCCCGCACACTCAAGCTAAGTATAAACAAAGCCTTAGTAGTTGTTAATGACAGGTAGTCAAGTGGTGTCAGACTTTTGGATCTCTCTCTGGACAAATTTGCCTGGAGGAAGATGACGGTTCATGAAGTCAATTGGCCTTAAAAGTGTTTCCTTTCTGTTTCTTTGTTTTAAAGACTGTCAGAGACATCGCATTTAGATCAATCTGCAGCTGACATATACATGGCACAGAACTGTAGAATAATCTGGTTCACATTTTCTTTTTGACATTATTTATACCAAAATATACTAATCTATCAAACAGACATGTACTGTTGTATTGCATCAACATAAAACCCATTTTATTTGCTTATTAATGTATAATTTACTTTTCAAGACTGGATTCTCAGGAAATATATTTTGAATCCACATTCCTACTAGAGCAGTCATGGTCAAACTAAGGGTTGGGGGCTGGATGAAGCCCGTTCGGCTTTGTATTCTGGCCTACCAAACTTGTCCAGATTATATGATTCATTTGTGTTTTGCTTAAACTTCTGCCTTTTCCCTGCAATGCCCCTGTTTTTTCAATAGATGGCATAGAATATGGTAAAAACATTTCAGCATTTTAGCTTGTATTCATGATTTTGACATGTAATTTATCTTAATTTGCACTAATGCTCCATCTGTCTGCCCTTTGACCAATTGTAATCATAATAAGACATGATAGGTGGGCAGTAACCGTTAAAACATGACATTGCTTTGTATTAATACATGTAATAGATTAATACAGTTGAAATACAAGACATTTGACGAGATTTTTGTAGGGTTGACTGTGGGTCTTGGAAATCCCAATGTTCCAAACAACCTAAAAAAGTTTGAGAGTAATGTGGTCTAGAGTAATGTGGTCTAGAGTAATGTGGTCAGGTGCACATTAACCAATGAAAGGAGTTTTTTATTGTTGCCGAGCGTGTTGTAGTTCTGCAGTGTAGTAGCTGCTGTCTGCAGGTTAGATTTCACAGAACTGGCCCTGGGTGCAGTTTACACCTCTGGTTGCTTTATGTAGTGTTTTAGCACACAGCAGAGAATTCCTCTGTTTCTTATTTATGACAGGAAATGCACATCATAAAAAGCCTGTCTGCAGTTACAGTATGTGTCCGTTGGGAATTTTGACTTGGTATAATAAAATGACACTATTAAGGTCCACACAGACTTGCAAATAAACAAAGAGTAAACAATGTGAGAGGCGTACACACACACACACACACACACACACGCTGGCCCTAGAGGGACGTTGACTGAGATTGTGGCCCCTGGCCCCTGCACACGCATCAGAGCAAACAGCAGGTCAACCAGCAACTCCTCAGGCGCTCGGCAGAGAGAGTTTCCATTCAAAGCTTCTAAATGAAAAGCTCTGTGTTCCTGAAGTTTTATTATTGTCTGACTGTGATGTGTTTTTACCGGAGTCATTCGGTTTTTACAGTTTATCTGTACTTTATCTGTTAGTGGGGAAGAACTTGTTTACATCTTGGATTCCTGTCAGCAGTGAGACATAGCCTGTCCTAATGTTCCTGCTATCCTCCCCAAAAATGTCCCCTTACTGCTCAGCCTTCCTTGCCGCTCTTATCACCATACCATATTTTTATATATTTTTTTCTTGGTTTCAGTTGCAATATCAGACCTTTTGGTCAAGTTGACTCTTAAGTTGTCTCACGTCCTGAGTCACTGCTTCATTACAACACCGTTACGTGTGAATCCTACAAGTGCACATATTGGAAATTTTCTAAGCAGAGCGTTCATTCAATTCTAAGTTCATATATTTGGTTCCAACTTCTCCAAGGTGGAGAATTTCTCAACGGGCCGACACCAGATGGAAGCTCTCCTGGCGCTCAGAGCTGGCCGGGTCATTTCCTGTCAGGAGGCCTGGTGTTAATCAAAGAGTGAGCCAGCAGGAACGCCCCCTGACTCCCCTGCCTCCCCTGCCTCCTCCTCAGTCTCTCATTTTTTTTAAGAACCCCTCTCCTTTTACATGAAGGACTCTTAGTGCTGAAGAAGAACTTCATGTTTTCTTTTGTCTGCTTTGTCTTGTATTCAATATTTCATTTTCTTCCATACATATCATGCGCAGTTGTGCCATTCGATGGTGGTCATTCATCATGAGCTGGTGGTCAGTTATCAAAATGTCTCACAGGTCCAGGCCAGGAGATGGAACACAGATACTGTAAAAGAGTGAGGAGAAAGAAATCTTTCTTTACTCTGGGTCTGGTATCTGGTCACTCTCCGTTGTCTCCGTTGGTGGAGATAGCCTTATCTGTGCTCCCCCTCCTCAACTGACCTCCACACTGACCAGACACTGGAGCTCATGCCAGGCAGGGAGATTGTTTAGCCTCGGTCCCTTCTGGCTTGTGTTCCCACTGGAGCGTCATCTAAGGGTCTGCGTGTCTGAGCTCAAGTCCTTAATGGTGGAACGCTGACTAAGCTTCACTTCTCTATTTCATTCGTGGTACTTACTAGAAAGATCTTTTTTTTTTAAGCTTTTGATGGTATTTAATAAAAACCCAACCCATGGGGGATAGTTTGGTCTGAAAATATTCCTGAATTCCGTAACTCTGTTTTAACTTTTGTTCATGTTATTTAACTGTGAATGGGTTTAAACGTGAAACGCAGCCTTGAAACCTGGTCTAAATCTTGCAAAAAAAACAAACAATATATTTATTTAGTCTAAAAAACATATTGATGGTACTCATCTGTGTAAGGGCAGGAAATTAAAGACATATATCAGCAGTAATGAGGAGGCAAACAGTTTGGACAACATCCACAGGGCAGGCAGGTTTCAGATGCAAGCTGTTAGTCCACATTTATCAAAACGAAAAAGTCACAAACTGTGAAGGGGGTTGAAGAACCCTGAAGCAGATGATGTCAGATTTGCATTTTATTCATAAATGGCTGTACTTATATTTTAACTGGCTAAGGAAAACATTCTGTGTTGTGTTACCGATCTAAAAATCTCTTATTTTGTGTGTCAAATTCTGGCATCTTTTATAACAGCAACTGTCCATGTCTTCAGTACAAGTTTATTTTGCATTGGTGTTTTTTTCATACATAAATAGACAAAGCACTTAAACTGTCTGTAAAATCTTTTATAAGGTTTTGCAGATTTTACAATAGATGATGAAAATGAGGGAGGATAGTAATATTCAGTCTCTCTGCAAGATAAAGCTCTGCAATCTTGTCCTCTATCGTGACGGTAAAAACAATTTAAGTAACCAGCATTCGGCAAAACTATTAATCAAAGTGGATTTTTCAGATAAGGAGTTTCGTCCTCAGGAGGGATGAGTTCACCGCGTGCTTTTGTCTATGATTCTCGTCCATGACTCTTATGAAAATCTCACAATAAAAGCTATTCTGCACTTTCATTTCCCGGTGTAAATCACCTCTTATCTTCTCTCCTCATCCGCCTCCTCTGGTTCTCTCGGATTGTCTCTCACACACTGCCCTCCATTCATACACACATAGTTACACACTCGGCTGCGCACGGATGCTGACAGCTGCCCCGCTCTCTGCAAAGCGTCTGGGAGATTTGCACTATCACATTCAGCTTAGGCCAGGTCTCCTGCATCTCTGGTGGCCCAGGCACAGGGATGAATGAACGACTCTCAGGTGAGAAACTTCTTGGCAAAGTGGACCGCTGGTGCGGTTATCACTTCTGTCCACACAGTGTGGGCGGTGATAATGACCGTCTGTAGTGAGAATTGCTGCAGTAAATCCAGTGTAAACTCAGCCCCACCAGAATATAAACACATAAGGAGACACACACACTCACACACACACACACACACACCTCCCTTATACTCTTGCCTCTTTGCTTTAAAGCCAAAACATCCCTCAACCTCCAGTCACCTCTGTTCACCAGCTTCTCCTCCAGCATCCTTGAAGCAGAACACACAATCTCAGTCCTTTATATTGAAAACAGTCCAGTTTTTGGCTCTGTTTTAAATTCCCTCTTCCTTTCAGTAAAAAACGTAAGTCCTGAAAAAAACTAAACATATGGAAATGTTTAATTTGCAAGATGTGATATGTATATAGTTTTAATTTTTTCCTTTTCCTGTCTTTTGATGCCAATCCTCTTTTTTTTGTCCTCACATTCTGCTGAATGCACACGTGCAACTGTTTTAACACCTATTTTTATGCAATAACTAAATATATATATGATTTATATCTTGTGTTAAAATGGGCCCTGAGGAAGGAGGATTGGATCCACTTTTTTCCAGTATTTTTTTTTCATCTTATTGTAAACGAAACAACAGTTTTCATAAACACTGCTTAAAGGTAGATTTATTGTAATCTATCTGATTTTATGTACAACAAAAACTGTTTATCAGCATATGCAACAGCCCAGTGTGTCCCTAAGTCTTTTTTTCCAGGGACCCATTAAAAGTCAATAACAGGCAGAACGACCCAAGTCAGTAGACACTATTCAGAAATCATTGAACCTCACAAAACATTAATGAGGATTTTTAATGCTAAACAAGTGATGTCTGAACAATACATATTACCCAGGTTTTTATCAACTAAAGCTTTAATTGAACCAGTGAAAATGATTGTGAACTCCTTAGAAAACAGGATGCGAGAGATAACGCAAAACCAAATGTCTTCCAACCCACCATTGCAATAGCCCAGTGCTTCTCAAATAGTGGGGCGTGCCCCCGTGGGGGGGTGCGGTGCGATGCTGAGGGGGGCACGTGTGACCCCTGGGGAACATGCTGTTTTTCCACCGTACTACAATAAAGTGTAATTGCACATCCTTGTAAGTTCAACTATATCTCTTTCTTTTTGTTTTCTTTATGTTAACAAGGATGCGATGTTATGCAGAGGTGTACCTAGAACTATTTTATAGACTAATGCTATTATTTATAGTTGTGTCAGAGAATGGTTGGTGGGGCAAATTGTTTTCTTCTTGCTGGGGGGGGCGTAACAGAAAATAATTGAGAAGCACTGCAATAGCCTAATGAAGAACCCAGATCTTTTTCACAAATGTCCTACTACTTATTAGTACAGTGGTATTTAGGTTACTGATGTTGGAAGACTTTAGTAGGCAAAGCCACATTGAACCTGCTGACCTAACCCTTACCTACTATTACAGAGCGAGGATGGTCTTCTTAAGGTTTATTCCTTAAAGCCACCTCTTGTCCCAAGACACATGTTTTATTGTATTATTTCCAGTGTTCTTTTTCATTGTCATACTGACGTTTGCCTTGAGTGTTTTCTTAAAAGAAATTTTAGTCTTCAATTTTCATAGAGTTTAAAATTCAAACCCTTACAATTATTGTGAAAAGTCAATTTACATTTGCAAACATTTTAAAAATAAATAACAAATTTAAAACCTGAAGTTTACATGCGACTTTTGTGAAATGCTTGGCTTGGGCCCAGAGTCAGTGTTACTGTCATTAGTGTAAAACTCCGGGGTTCACCACCTGGGCAAGTTTGAATCCCATTGGCTTCTAGTGGGCTCACCACCCATAGGAAAACACGGTGCGGTGGAATGTGATGTGCGGTGGTCATGGAGATCGCAACTCCTCTGAAGATGAATGGATCGTTTTTTTTGTCGATGGATTTTGTTTGGCAAGGCTTCTGGCTCAGATCTACCAGCTGCCAGGTTGCTACTGTGGTGCTCTGAGCATAGCACTATCACAATCCCATAACTAGGCTCACCACCTACAGGAAAGCTCACAAAATAGTGCAGTGTGATTTGGGTGGCACCAGGTGCCCATGCAACCCAGCAGATTAGGATGAATAAACAGAAATACTTTGCTTCAACATTTTCAGTTTTGAGGTTCTGTTCCAGACTTATTGCAGCAGTGACAACTCTCAGTTGGTAACTGGGAGACAATTATTCCCTTGTTTATTGTAATGGACAGAATAATGAAGTCTGTGTTTGTATATGGCTCATCAGCAGGGGGAGATGGTGTGTGTTATTGAGAGGGTTATTTTTGTTGTGATAGCCTATTTTTCGCAAGCACTTCATCTCCAGCGGAGGTTATTGTGGGTACACTGTCTGCCCTCAGGCCCTGAATATGATACACATTCCTCAGTTGTGTGTTTTTTTTTTGTTTTTTTTTTACATAAGCCAGGAAATTGTCTGCGATTGTGATTGGTCAACAAACAGATTACACACTAACACATATTTTAAAGTGCGATGGGGAAGGCAGACAAATAGCGAGCTAAACATTCCCATAATCCATGGGTGGTGTCGGCATGTCGAGGTCAGAAATAATAAGTTGTATGTCTGCCGACAGTCACCATAGCTTTGGCCTCATCCACCCTGTAATCCACTTTGATGTGAACCTCAGCTCCACCAAGATGTGATGTTTGTGTAGGATGCCTGCCTGGATGGGTAAGTATATGTATGGTCCTTGTTGGTTGTGGCTAAATGTTAGTGCTTGTGTGATGTATTGCAGCTCTTTGGGGCTGGAACAGGAAGAAAGATGGTGATTAGGAGGATCTGACATTCGTAGAAGGAGCTTCCTGTGATATGAGGCTTCCTCTGTGTCTGTGGGACTCCACACCTTATCTCATCCCTGTGTTCTATCTGCCAGTGAGAACTTTCACTCGCTTGGACTCCTTATTGTCACGACATGACAGCTGTGTACAGTATACCTCTCATTTACCCTCAGTGACAAAAATACACCATATACTTCATACATATATATTTCAGCTTCAACTTTAAATACCCTCTGACTCCCAACAGGAATTTATGTGGGCTTCAACTACAAACGTTCTCCTAGTGGTGATTAAGAATAACATACCAGTGTTTTCCATTCTATAAGTTGCACCGGCCAATAAATTGAAGACACTACACTAAAAGTCTGAAAATAATAAACGTGTAAATTTTAAGTGCTACAGGAAGAGCAGATAATCTTTTAAAATTCTAGAGTGGCCTCCAGGAGCCTCCGGGGTGAAAGTACCATACATCCCTTCATTTGTTTTCGTCCACTTCTCCGTCACCAGGTCTCCAGGGCAGCAGCCTCCACGACTACCAATTAAATCACCCTTCATTGTACCAGCCCCTCATGAACGTTCCTGCTGGAGGTGAGCCCACCTGAAGGAACCACCCACCCTAACCACAATTGGATCTTGCCCTGGTGGTCAACCCTGGAATTCCTCATGACAGAGACATTGACTCTGTCCTAAGCTAAATCCTATAGTTTAATATATATACTGTATATACATATATACAGTCATGGAAAAAATGATTAGACCACTCTGCTGTTTTCTTCAATTCCTTGTTCATCTTAATGCCTTGTTCCACTAAAGGTTTATCACCTGGGGGAA
>JAFBJS010003009.1:216930-251064 GCA_016785265.1 Paraplagusia blochii
AGATTGAGATGGTTTGGACATGTTCAGAGGAGGGACAGTGGATACATTGGTAGAAGAATGATTCTAGAGATGGAGTTACCAGGTAGGAGACAAAAGGAGATTGATGGATGCAGTGAGGGAGACATGGAAAGAGTTGAAGTCAGAGTAGAAGATACAGAGAAGAGAGAGGAAATGAAACTCATCAATCCACTGTGGCATCCCTAAAAACAGAGACCTGGATGACTGAGAATGTTTGTTGACATAGAAGCTGGATTTTTACTCAGGTAAACCATAATCATGTAATCAAATGAATGTAAAGAGTACAGATATGTTGTTTTTCTCTAATAAATATAATAGTGTTGGGGCACTAACCAGACAACATTCACAACTACAAATAAAAGAGTAAGGCCAAAGAGGAGATTTATGGATGGAGGTGGTTGGAGTTGGAGTGGAGGATGCGGAGGACAGGGTGAGATGGAAGTTGTTGACTCGCTGTGGCAACCCCTGAAAAATGGGATAAGCCGAAAGGAGAAGAAGAAGAATTCACTACTTCTCCGACGTCACCAGGCATTTATTCACATACAACAAAACAATTAGCTCCTCCCTTCCTCTGCTTCCACTCTGCAGCTCATATCAATGAATCTGTGCACGTCAACATTATCTGTCTGTCCTGTCGAAGCATCTCTCTCACGCTTTCTCTCTCACCCTCTCTCCCTCTCTCTGTCTCTGTCTCTCTCACTCTCTCTCCATCCACACACACACACACAGAAACACAAGATACAGCGAAAAGATCAAGGGTTAATCAGGCCCTTTCATCAGTGGCCCCGCCCTCTCTTCTATCTGTCCTCCTCTTGTCTAATGGCCCTGTATCTTTCTGGGTTTGGGTCTGTGTGAGGAAGAGTATCTGTCCCCATACTAATACTTCAGTTCTGTTTGGGTGCAGGCAGTAAATATACAGTTCTGTCCTTGGACATTGTCCTCCTATCTGTCTCCATCTATGAAGTGTTTTTCTTCCTATGAATCTGAAGTCCTCTGTTTGTGTTTGTTGATTTATTGGAAAACTGAGTCTTTCCGTCGCAGTCGTGAAGACCACCATTATTTTGACGTACGCTCCAATAGCGTCCGTCCCATAATTTGATAAGTATGTGAGATACTAGCCGTGGGTTTATGGGTTCAAGTAAGCTGAAAAAACACAAACTGCAAAGATACATAGAAAATGGGATAATGTAAATTTCCTCTCAGTTCCAAACAGGAAGTACTCATTTTAAGAAGGTTTACATTTCCATAAAATCCCGGGTGAAACACAAATACTCCATTGCACTCTGGGAAAGAGTAAATCATATTCTTTTAAGTGCTTGGATGTTATAAAAGATTGTACAGATAATGAATGAAGGATTGGAAAGATTGTTTCTTTGAGATTTCTAGATGCCCCCCCTTGGCTCCCCACCACATCCTCCCTTGTTTTGAAATATTTCTGCAATGTGAACATTTAGTTTTGTGCGTTTGTGTTCCACTCTTCTCCAGAAAAAAATTACTTCAAACATCATAAATTGATATTTGGAAATATTCCACCTGGATTTTTTTTTTTTTCACAGCAGCCTTTTGTGGCTGTGTACGTGTAAAAGAAGTAAAATATTTATTATTCATTATTTGTACAGGGAGCGAGGGAATGGGAGTCAAGTCGCACAAAATTTCCCCTCCAGCAATACATAAATGTCACAAGTGCTTTGGCAATCCTGATTCACATTCTATTTTTTTGTACATTTTGGTGATTTTATGCTCAGGGGCTCTGACTGTGGAAATAGTTTTTTGACTGCAGGTCTGAGATGTTTATTCCTCTATTGTTGCAGTTTCTTTATCAGTCTGACAGAATGTGACACGTGGATGGAGCGACTTTGACAGATATAATTATTCTCTGTCGTGTTCCATAGCTCATTAAAAATGACCTCAGTAGTCAGGCTGCCCAGGAGCTGTGGTGTCTCCTGGGCTGTTTATGGGCAATGTGCTGCAGACTCACAGCTAATAGGCTGCACTGAGGGAAGTCAAGGCTGCTTAGGATATTATCACATGCATTATAGTTTCCTAATGAGCATGTTCTGCCATGCAAAACACTTGAATAACTGATCTGACTCACACACACTCATATTTTGGCTATTGGGAGTAGGAATAGCCTGATCCAGCAATCAGGATTATTGGTCCCAGTATTGATCATAATTCCAGGATCAAACATAAAAATTAAAAGAAATAACTTGTTTTACCCCAAAATCCCAATCATTAACTAAACCTTGTGTCAATGGGCATATTACCACCTGAGCCACCATGCTGACAGAGAAGAGAAGGTATCAAATTGATATCAGTTTTGGAAAAAACTCCAACTTGTCATAATTTTACTTTTTTCTCCTAAAGGCACAGATGTAAATGAGGACACCAAGTTTGGATCAGAAGAAAAAACCCAAATATTATAACTTAAAAAACATTTAACATAAAAAATAATAGTAATAGAGACTAGAGATGTAATTCTATTTCAAGATGCTAATCATTGGGCAAAAGTGAGAATACTTTAGGTATTGAGTCATACGGTATAACATATATGTTATATGTTGATGTAAAGAGTAAGATATCCAGTCTTTACGGGTAAATTATATTTTGATTTTTCAATCTAGGTAGATCATTACAGCCTGGTCAATTGAAAAATAGCAGACAAAGACAAGACAAAAAAAGTGTGGCCATCCCTGCCCGTCATTTTTCCTCTGTAAATTTCCCAGTCATGGTGAATAAAAAGTGTACTCCTTTCTCTTCATATATGTATTTTTATGTCCAACTAATTCATTCATTCATTCCCAGCTGTCAAACGTGAACTCTTGTGGACTAGGGTTCAGGTCTTATCTAAATTGGAAAATATTGAAATTGATATATTTCAAGAAGAATATGCAAGTATAATTTAACACTTTTTTGTTAATATTGTTCCCAAGCAATACGGATCAGTCTATTGTCCCTTGTTATCTAATATATTATTGCGTCATTCACCTGGTCAGACCTCCATGAATTAATGCTCTGCTAAAACCATTTTTTTTCCTGCATTGTACGTAAATAATGATCGATGAAAAGATAGATAGACACAGAGACGGACGGATAAATGGATAGATGGAGATTTAGATTTTTCAGTTGTCCACCGGTCATCTACAGAGGTCTTTTTGTCTTACTTATACTTGCTACACATACTCCGATCCATCCTGCAATTTATCATTACCACTGGTACAAGTCTTAATTACTGTCCACCGCCAAGGACCAACTCCTCTGTTTTGAAAATGTCTATCTTCACCAGGTTCCAGATCACACCCAAGTGTTTGACTAGTAAATTAGTAAGCACGGGTCAATCAAAGACAAGGTCCTAAGACAAGGCTGGAGCTGTTGTGTATACATTGAAGGGCTGTGCGACTGCACTTAAACTGAAAGGTTTTTTTAGGCAGGCAGCTCAAGAACTGAACAAAGTCAAACACTGGCTGTGATGAATTGATGTGACTGCCTGTCCTCTGTCCTCTGTTCTTCTTCAAGTTCCCTCCGTTTCACGTCAGGTTGTCAGGGAAATTTCACCCATATAAAGCTGTTTATAGCGACTTTGCTTTTCCCAAAGTTTTAATGTAATGTTTTCGTGTTTCCGTGCATTATGTAAATGGTCTGAAAAGGCAAATGAGTGGCAGCAATGGTAGCAGAGGTTAGAGGATGGACAGGAAAACACAAATTGACGTAAGAGGAGAAGTAAAAGTGTCTGTGTTTTTAGCAGGTTTAAAGTTGGTGCCTCACATCTGGACCACAACCGCCCCGTATTATCTGAGAAGGAAAAGCTGCATGTTGTTAAAAAAAAAAGAAAAGAAAAAAAAAGACGCTGATCTCCCTCAGGAGAGCAAGAGAAAACAGCCCAGTCGTGGCAGCAATGTTTTTAAGAGTGGGGGCTGATATATGTGTGTGTTTGTCTGTTATAGTGTCTTAGCTCAGACTCAACTTGCAGCCTAGCAGTGCACCCTAGTGGCCGTAATGGACTTTGGCATCGACTGAGTCATACTGAAACCGCCTGTATATATCGGCTCATCTATGTTTATGAAAAAGAATCTTAAGAAAACTTATGTCCCTGAAGATGATAGTTTTTTCCTACATTCCCTCGAGTTATGATTGAACTCAATTTTTGCCGTTAGCTGTTTGTTTGTTAAGTGACATGTTGAAGTACTTACACATGAGAAACTTGTTTTTGAGTCTCAAACGACTTTCTTCAATTTTGCAAAGACCCAAAATCTTCATGCACAGCAGATTGGAGCGGAGTGTGGACAGAAACTGCAGTCTGTCGCTCACACGTGGTGGCCCTGCAGCCAGACATCAGGCGACATTCCTCACACACCCTTTTGAAGTTTTGTGGAATTTCCATTTCCATCTGATAATAAGATGCGTGGCTGTTGCGTCAGCTTTATTGCAAATGTGTGGTAGACAGTGGAAAGAGACGCATCGTCCTCACGTCCATACATCTCTGTTTCTTTACTCGGATGCATGTTTGTGTGTGTGAGAGTGAACATGTGTTTATGCGTTCTTGTACAGCTTGTAACTCTAACCCAGCATGTTGCTGGTTTAAGAACGCCACAGATGTGCAGATGTTTCTGCTTGGAAAACAAACAGAACAGAGACCATTTTCCTGCAGGACACAGAGACCTATCAAAATAAGAATCGCCCCCCACCTTGTTCCGTTTGAGACAACAGTGACTCAGTGACTCTCATATTCATCCACAGCTCGGTTTTTGTCCCCAAAAAATGTTAAACAGGAACTTTAGCGATCCAAATAAAGACAGATTATTTTTTTATTATTATTACTTTTTTTCTTTCTTTTTTTTCATCCATAGTTGAAGGATATAGTACAGGCATATTGGAACAGCTGAAGAAAACTGTCACTACTGATCTGTGATAGGAGAGAGTCAGCTAAGGTGAAGGGAAAGGTTTACAGGACAGTTGTGAGACCAGCCATGATCAATGGATTAATGACACTAGGTATAGGTAGAAGACAGGAGACAGAGCTGGAGGCAGAGGAGTTAAAGATGCTGAGATTCTCTTTAAGAGAGCTAGAGAAGCCAGATTGAGATGGTTTGGACATGTTCAGAGAAGGGACAATGGTTATATTGGTAGAAGAATGATCCTAGAGATGGAGCTACCAGGTAGGAGACAAAGAGGAGATTGATAAATGCAGTGAGGGAGAACATGGAGGTAGTTGGAGTTTAAGTAGATGATACAAAGAACAGGGTGAGATGGAAAATGTTGCCGTGGCAACCCCTAAAAAGGGACAAGCCGCAAAAAATAAGTAGAATAAGATCATTTACATTAAAAAAAAATGTCTCGCGAGCAACCTTTAAATATACCCTGAAAAAAACAACCTAAAAAAAAGTAGGTTATGGCAAGATGATGAATGTCTTTGTACATGGGTCTTCCAAGGTTCTTTCTCTCTGTCCAAAGCTTACACTATGAAGGTCTTGTGTTTATTTGGGAAATAATGCAAACCTAATCAGGACAAAGTGTTGGAAGATAGATTTAATGGTGGCCACATAATGGCAAATATGTCCAACAGTCTTGCAATATAGCAAGAAGGTCACCAGTGTGCTGGTTCGGTCTTTATATAGTCTGCCTGCTGTGGTTGAGACTTTAAATGGTTTTCTTGGAGCTGGAAAGATGTTTCCTTCCTAATCTGAGGGACTTCACCAATTTTTGGTTGGACCAGAAACTGTCCTCAGTCATGACCTGGATGAAAGAGAATTTTCACAAATGCTTCTAATGTCTGTTCGTGTCTATGTAGGGCCCTGTAATTGGTGTGAAGTTTGATGAAGTAGAAGAAGTTAAATGAGTTGATGACCTACTTTCCACTCCAACCCTAGTCATCCTGCTCAGGCTCTGATTAATGTCTGCAGCCCCGCAGTGTTGGGCAGAGCCACATCAGTCTTGCAGGGCCCCAGGTGAAGACCTTTGGGGGACAGGGGGGTAGAGACGAGGAGAAGGAAAACACATGCACACACATCGCTGGTAGAATTTTGTATGTTATCCATCAGGGACATTTGTCTTTTAGTGATAATAATAATATATTTAAAACCCATGAAATAGTATGTGTTGATTTACCTGACACATACGTCAGTTTTATGCAAAGGGTGGGTCAAAATGGACTAAAATGAAAGCATTGGACAAGAAGAGTCTCATTTACATCAGCGCTGATATCAAGAAGAAATATCACACGGTTAAACTGAAGAGGTTCATAGAGTCAGTGACCGTACATTAATACTGATGATAGATGGAGGCCGTTATAAAACAATCATTTGATGCATTTCTAAATCACACCTGAACAACAAGAGACTCATGTGAGGGTTTGTGAAACAGCTGTTTCTCTCTGAAGATGGAGAAAAGTTCCTTTCTATTCTTATTTACCCTTTTTTTTCATGTCCCTACGCAACTCTGGTGACTATGTGTGTGTTTGCTTCATCGTTGGAGAATAGCACTGCTATGAGCTTGTTTCCTCTGGGCCACATGTGCTGCTCGGTGCTGAGCAGACTCAGAGCGGAGCAATAACGAGAAGTCCAGGTGCAGATTGTACCCTGAGGGAGGAAGTCTCTGTTTACTCATATTTAACCTTGTTCCTGACTTTGCTTTTTTCTGGGTTTTATGACCTTGTTTGGACTTTGGCCTCAAACCTCTGAAGTATTCAACCTCCTTGATACAACCTAATCAGTGTTTTAAACTAATAATCTTCACTCTGTTGTAAGTCATTATGCATTCTGACCCAGCGTCCGACCGGTGAGACCAACTCAGCAGGAAGACACATGTGCAGGTGCAGCATCTCCTTCTGATGACGTGATGTTGGTCTGTTGTCTGGAGAGTGCTGTATCCACGGGAAAATGGAAGACGATAAATTACTCGGAAGCAGGGTGTGCGCTCATAGAACAAAATCCAAATCGTTATGTGATCTCAAGATCAAGGTATATTCTCAAGTTAAGTTAGGCTTACCCTAGTTAGTATACTCCGCTATGTACTATGGCCTACTGGACATTGAATTTTCATGAAATTGAAAGTCACTTTGGATAAAATGTATTGCTTTTGCTACACATATAAAATAGTTAGAATAATATGAAGAAGTTTACAGCCTGGATTTATTATCATCACTGTTAAACCAAGCCAGTAAAACCAGTCAATTGAATAAAAAGGAATGGAATTCAGGAGTATTGCTATTTAAAAATAGAAAAACAACATAACCTAGCAGTTAAAGAAGCAGACTCTGGTCCACCAGAGTAATAATATATATGTGTGTATATATATATATAAATATGTATATATATAAATATGTATATATATATATACACACACACATATATATGTATAGTATATACAGTCATGGAAAAAATGATTAGACCACTCTGCTGTTTTCTTCAATTCCTTGTTCATCTTCATGCCTTGTTCCACTAAAGGTTTATCACCTGGGGGAAACAATGAACACAAAACAATGCAATGACTAAAAGCACTGCATTTGTCAGTACAATGTTATTGCTAGTGATGTAGGAACGGAAGTGATTTTTGTCACTGTCAATAAAACCATGCAAAATGGCCAGAAATCAGCTCTGAAATTAAACTGAATTATGAGCCTTTTTTGTTGTTATTATATTTGTCCAGATTAATGTAGATTAAGTGGAAGCAGACTTTTAAATGGACAGAAATTAAAGAAAGAGTGGACTAATCATTTTTTCCATTACTGTTTATCTTATATACATATAAATATATGTATGTATATATATATACATATATATATATATACACTGTGTGTGTGTATACATATATATATATATATACATATACACAGTATATATATATACATACATACATGTATTCTTTTATCAGTCCCTGTCTAGAGTATCTTTTCTACCATGAACCGCTGTTTTGTCGTTCTTGTACTTTGCTCCTCAGAGCAGGAATTGAGTCTCATTGCAGTTGAGTTCCACTCTGCATTACTATGGTTTCCGATCAACACAGACAAACACATTGTTACACACATGCACCGTACACAGTTTTTGGTATTTTTACCAAACATTCTTACTTAAACGTTCAACCTTGATACTCATACTGTTACAGCACAATTGTGTTTGTATGTACTGTATATGTAATTACATTTGTTTATGCAAATGTATATATATTGTTATCTATTACATCTTGGGATGCTGATTCTTCATCATTATCCGTGAACATGAGCTCACAACCTGACACTATCTGTGGTCCATTGAAATGACAGGTAGGATTTTGATCCATTTTTCTTATTTTGTATTATTTTTTCATAACATACTACCTTCTCCGTCTACATAATGGAAAGAGACTGGACTCTCCAAGGGTCGCTTTGACTCGCTGTTAGTCTAGAGAAGACATTTTTATTATTTCAAAGCCGCGCACAGTCAATAATTTTAATAGTCTACTCTTACCTGTCATAGCTGTGTCTGAACACCAGGCTTCAGCGCCAAACACTTAAGAACAATCCACTCTTGTTCCACTGTAGTCAAGTGTAGTTGGTTACATCAATACACATTGATTTATACTTCCACTGCATTTGTCCAAAACCTACTTTTCCACGGTCACTGCCTGTTCATTTCAGCAACACGTCCAACATGTATTATGTTTGACATATTGTTCAGGTGGTGTCTGAAGTCAGTGTTGTTCTGGCTCTGGCCAACAGATGGCTCTCTGTCAGTGGAAAACGTGTTAACATGTCTCCCAGGATTATACTCCACACCAATAAAGGTTTTTCTATTACATGTTCTCTGCAGTAAAACATGATTCTGTTTAGTCAGCTAAAACGGCCCTGTCCTTCAGAAATACTAGGGTTTTTATTCCGTGACATACTGTACTTTTATTGAAACGCATAATAAATGTATTACAAGTGGTTTAGTACCTATTTGACTCTTCAGACCATAAATACTTCATCTGAACTGCAAATACTGATCACTTACTATTAGTTTAATGTACTGTAGTGGTTTCATTCAGAGCCTTCAATAAAATCTGCTGCCCTGCCACAAACATTACATTTAGAAATGTAAGTTACCTTATTATAAATACATTTATTTTTAAAAAAATAGAAAATGTTGGAGAAGCCCAATTGAAATGGTTTGGACATGTTCAGAGGAGGGACAGTGGTTATGTTGATAGAAGAATGATCCCAGAGATGGAGCTACCAGGTAGGAGACAACGACTTGTCCCTTTTTTCAGGGGTTTCCACAGCAAGTCAACAATTTCCATCTCCCCCTGTCCTCTGTATCCTTGACTCGGACTCCAACTACCTCCATGTCTCCCTCACTGCATCCATCAATCTCCTCTTTGTCTCCTACCTGGTAGCTCCATCTCTAGGATCATTCTTCTACCAATGCATCAACCGTCCCTCCTCTGAACATGTCCTTTTTTCTCCAACCCTTACTGCTTATGTTGTCCCCATAATCACCTCATTCCTGATAAGAAACTGTTTTACTTATTGTGTATTATTACATTTATATTAAGAAATTTATTATTTATAAATAAAAAATAAGTAGTTTTTAAATGGTTTCTTCTGTATTTTTGGTCGAGTTGTCAATATTATAAATACCCCATAAACACTTTTTGTATCATCTTTATATCAATGAGTATATTTTTAATTTCTTCTGCACCTATGTGCACTGCTTTTTTTGCCCTGTAGAGGGCAGACCATACATACTTTTCGACACTGCAGCATAGAGAGCTCAGCAGCCTTACTCGCCACCGTCTCCGTCTCATTATCTCCAGGAATGCTCGCTCACAGTAGTCGGTTTGAGTCAGTTGTCTGATGTTCACCTCACAGTCTTCAGTCCGTGGAGCTGTGAGTGTGCTCGCCTTTGCTCTAATGTTAAAGAAGGAAACAGTGTGAGCACTTCTTGCATGGCAGGACATTCTGTCTGTATCTGTTGACACCTGAACTCAGGAATTGCCTAGAATTGAAGAGTGATGACAACTTCTCCCAACCTGCCTGCATGGACACAGACGCAGCCTTCACTGTCGTGCTGTAGATGTATACACGGATTGTCGTGCTCTCAATCCCAGCATTTTTCAACAAATTAAAAATCATTCTTGTTGGCATGTCTTACAAAATACACTCACACTCAGTGGTCACTCTCTAGGTCAAACTGGCTTAAATGCACAGTAATTCAGAGGATTTGAGGGACATGTTTGGATGTTTTGGAGTTTTAAAATTGTTTTAAGGTGTTTAATTCAGGACATTTGGTTCAGTTAAAATCTATTTGGACATTTGTCCAAATCTTATTTGTTTTTTTAAAGGATCTATCCCAACATTCCTTCACTTTTATCTGCTGGGACTTATGCGGGTGAGAAGCACCTCAATGGCAACTGGTGGAACCAAACCCGAAGCCCTGTGTAACCATGTCCGCTTCCCCAGCCACTAGGACACAACTACCGCCCCAAACCCCAACATATAGTACCTAAATGTTTTAAAGCAATACTAATCATGTTTTTTGCAATAATATTGTTTGCCTATTTTGTATTTACACACCTTATTTCAAGGATATTTGATATTTAATCTTTGCTGATATTCTCCAAACTCATACTTTCTCATTCTGATACCAACTATTGACGATAAAGACTTAGTAATGTCTATTATTTTATCTATACATAGTGCTGTATGAGAAGGAGATTAACTACGTTAGCTGCAATGCTGCCATCTAGTGGCTTTCACTTATGCATACAGCCTTTTATTTCCCAAACTATTTTTACAGCACACAAATGGCAAAACCCTGGCATTGTATGTTGGGGGTTTTATTTTTATAACCAATACCAATTCATATAAATTTTACATACTGAGCTATTATACGGCCTAACTTAAAACTTTTCCACTGTTTTGGGGAGGGTGACTGGACCTGCCCCATTGTCAACAGACCATGGAATGTGATTTTCCTCTTACACTAAGCCCAAATGTTATTGCTTCATTTTAACACTTCCCTGTTTCCAACACACTTTCTGTC
Organism: Paraplagusia blochii; assembly: GCA_016785265.1. NCBI lineage: Eukaryota > Metazoa > Chordata > Actinopteri > Pleuronectiformes > Cynoglossidae > Paraplagusia > Paraplagusia blochii. The sequence continues at coordinate 227,946 of JAFBJS010003009.1, forward strand.
CTGTTCAACTGCGATTTCTTTGGAATCATCATTTTTTGTTGCATAACACAACGCTGGCCATGGTTTCTTTAATAACATAGTTTCCCCTGAGTCAACTTTTAATTAAAGTTCCTATGTTTCACATACCAGAGGTGCATACCAGATACTCATGTGCACCTCAGTATCAAGTTGCCACGTCAAATTGTTTTTTTTCTCTCCCAGAAACAAAAAACCCTGCAGACCAATCAGATAAGCGCCATGTGACCCGCTATGCAAACTTACGTCGTAAGTACACAAGAGAATGTACCGTAGACGCTAGAGCCTTATGAGAAGTTTAAGCTTCTTAACATTGATTACAGTAGTTTTGTTTCTGCCATTGGGTCAACAATGTATTTTACTCTGAGTTACTAATACAGTTCTGACATACGGTGTAGTATTGCAGAATGACATTCCAGCATCATCGTAAATAGGTTAATAGTTAAATAAACTATGCCAGTAGTTAGTTCTGGAGTTGTTTGTGTTTCACAGACCAGGAGGATGTGAATGTCTGCTGTGACATCATAGTTCTGACTGCTGCTCTGATGCATGGGCAGCAGCAAGTGCTGAGACCATCATGAACTGGTGCAGAAAGATTACATTTCATTTCATTTAAAAACTATTGAATATTTATTGCAAATCACTTTACTGTGTTTTTAGAACAATTAAATTATCTTCCACTAGGTGGCAGCAGATGGCTGTAAAAATGTTTGTGTAAAGATCACTTTAGACCTAAAGAAGAAGATTCTCTTTTGTGCGTTTCTTCAATTCCTGTGCATTGGTATGGATTGTGTTTAACTAAATTGGTTTCAAACTGGTGTATACCGTGTTTGTTTTAATGTAGCTGAAAAAACTTCTTTGTTTTTGTTTTGTTGGGACAGTCAGTATTTAAGAATCACATTTTTACTGACTTCCTGTAAAATGAGTGAACAAAGGTGGAAAAAGCTGCTGATATACCTTTTACACAGACCTTTACTTTTTCTTCTTTGCTGTGAAATGTTGGTAAAAGTCTGGTCATTAAGTATTTTGCAAGTTTTTGGGGTGATTTTGTTTTGATGATCTTAACTCCAAATTTAAAGTACACATTTGTAAAAATGCAGCTCTGTTTGGAGGGAAATGGAAGGGAAAGGAAAGCTAGGTCTTTGTCACTGGGACATTGTGATTCACACCACTGCCCACAATGAAATTTGACCTCTGTATTTAACCCATCACCAGAGTGAACAGTGGGCAGCTTTGAGCGCCCTGGGAGCGGTGAGTGGGGACGGTGCCATGCTCAGTGGACCTCAGTAGTAACTTGGCAGTTGGTGGATTCGAACCACTAGGCCACCACTGCCCTTGAAAATAATGTTCTTGAAACTTCACTCACTGAATCAACATACACACTGGAGTCAAACACACTCTAACACACAACCCACTGGCTGCAGTGTTTTCTCAAAGGATTTGTGTCTGTTCGTTCAGTCATTTCACACTTTCTGTCAGAGTGTGGAGAAAGGTGTCTTCCACTGATGTAGTGTTACATAACCTCACATTACACTGATGTCAGCATCACTTATCGTACATTGTTCTGTTTGCCGCATATTCAGACAAGGTAATATCAGAACTTTGGTTTGTTTACTATACAACCACCGTACACACACTGGTGAGAAGGTGGAGACTGTTGCTGGTTTGCGTGCAGAGATGCAATTTTCTTTTTCTCTATAGTCTGCGCCGTTCTCTGGGCTGTGCCAGGTTTCACCAGTCTGTCTCAATACACTGTTTAAAACACAGCCGCCACAATGACCGTGACACGCATTGCTTATGACACACACTAACGTGCACACACACACACATGCACGCACACAGCTGTGATCATGAAAGATCAAAGTAAAATAATTCCTGTCTGATCAACCTTAATGGTGCACGAAGGCAACAACAAACAGGAATCAACACATTTGGCATATTTTGCAACCTAGTCATAAGACGTTTCCTTTTTCCACAGTTAATAAATCAGTCATCGACTGAGGGGGAAAGGAAGCAATTTTTTTTTGACAATTTGCTAAAAATGTACTGAAATAAAGCTGCCAAGGTTAAACAAGTGTTTTTTTATTTTTTAACATAACATGTTAATACTAACAATATGAAATAAAGATCTATATGGGTTCTCTGATATTTTCTTTTTGGAAATATCCAAAAAGAAAATAATTGTTCAAACAGTTCATTTCGAATTGCAACGGATCAGATACGGATCAGTGGCAAGCAGTGCATTTCAACCTTAGGCCTTCAGTGATGTCAAATTAATACACTTCATGATAACATCAGTAGGACACCAGGACTTCAAAATCCACACATTTACATTATATATACATTATATTACCTTTAATATATAGTCCATTCACTTACAGCAGGCAGAGGGTTCTTTTAAGTCTGAAGGCTCTGGCAGAATTCATGGAACCTAACACTATGTAGCTGAAATATGATTGGATAAAAAGTTTTTGTCCAACATTTAAATGTAAAAAAAACTTATGAATGAAATGTGTTTTTCTGAGTATGTTTACACAGCCCACCACTGATACCAATATAAGCCAAATTAATGCCTGGTATCATCCTTCTGGAAATGATGTAAGCTTCGTTAAATTAGCTGCCATGCTGCCACCTAGTGACTTTCAACAACCATTCATTAAATTAACTGCCATGCTGCCACCTAGTGACTTTCAACAACCATTTATTTCCAAACCTATACTCAGGGCACCCATTATCTGGCATAATCCATTTCATTTTTTTTTCTCCAATAATTGAAATCCAATTTTGTCATTGGGTTTTCATCATTGGGAAAAAAAAGGAATCATACATATATTGCATAATATGCTCCCATCTAACCAATAATATCGACTTGTTTCATATTTAGGTAGTTTGATGAATTATTACCTCAAATTACTAATACTTTATAGCCCAGTTACTGAGTAAGTTCACTTTTGTTTTTACCGGATATTTGACTTCCAATCCCGTGGTTGTTTCTGGAAAAAACAATTTCCTTGAAAAGTAAATATTTTTAAGGGAAATGAAAGTAACTCCTTGTCATTGTGATCCACACCACTGCACACAGGGAAATGCGGCCTCTGTATTTAACCCATCACTAAGGTGAACAGTGAACAGTGAACAGCTGTGAGTGGGGACAGTGTCATGCTTAGTGGATCTCAGTGGTAACCTAGGCAGTTGGTAGAATCGAACCTGCAACCCTTGTGAACCAAGTTGGGTTCCTTAATGTCTACTACTGCCCTGTTGTTTGTTTTCTACAATGGGCTATATTTTCCCAGAATCCTTCAGTTACAGGGTTCAACCTCTGAAGCTAGCTTAGCTTCTGTGATTTTAATGAGTAAGATTCCAGAAAATAGCAATAAACTCTTAACTCATTTGATCAAGACTTGCGTTACATATATGGACACGTGAGCAAATTATTTTGTTCCAGGACATACTGTATAGAGAGCCTGCAAGAAAACACTTCATCCAGCCGAGTCTGTGTACTTTACTTGGTAGCACACGCTATCGAGATATCGCTACGATACCCGTGAACTGACATCACACCGGGGTTTCGCCGGTCAATCGTGCGTACTTTTTCCACTTCCTCGAGATAAGAGGGCACCAACAGGGCGAGTAATCACACCTCATTTAAAATCCACTCAGCAACGACCAGTTGGACTGAGCTTCAGCGGGTCACGTCTGGTGCAGCTTTGTGCCAAGATGAAATAGGTCACATGTCTGTGACAGGTATTTTAACGTCACTTAACATAGTAATTTCACAACTGACTTACCGTATGTCAAAGTAACAGCCGTACAGCTGTGGGTTTCTACCTGAGCAGACTGTACCCTGTGGTACCTTTAGGTCCAGGAGATTCTCTGATGTATTGATGTATAATTGCACAACTGTCTTGTCCTCACACAGACAGAACCCCCACCCAGGTTAATGCCTCTATTTTTGATCTTCTCACGCCTGTTTGCAGACAGCAGAACATCTGAGAGGAGCTGAGCAGCCCTCATGTCCATCACTAACAGAATCAGCCATGTGAAATCAAAGCACTCAGGAGACTGTTTTAGCTACAGGACCTTCTGTTCTTGGTGGTTATGTGTCCTGCGGTCTCCACCGTCGTCTAACCATGACAAATTTGCTCGACATGTATTAGTGACAGCGCCGAGACCACACTCTGCTCAGCGTGTCATTAATCACAGACAGCGAGGATTGATGCTCATGATGCCGGCGTGCTGTGACTTGTGTGTAAGTGCATGTAAATGCCTTTTCAGTTAAGTACACTTGGCCCCGCATTAGAAGTACTTTATTGAGGGGGACGGGGGAGAGGGTTTAGTGTAAGGAAAGTTTTTGAGTGTGTGTCTGTGTGCGGTTTAGCAGGGATTATTCCATACTTCCTTGACAGACTATGTAGTACTTCCAGATTACCGGGTCTTGTGTTTTCTCTCAACTGGGCCTCAGTGGAAAGGATTAAGTCCAACACTGAAATCCAGACTAGTTCAACTGTTCTGCCAAAGCTGCATAACCCCAGCTTGACTTAAGTAACAAGCAGAAGTGCTACTAAAGCACCAGGACTTCCACATGAGTGTCCTTCATCTGCTGGTCTTCTGAACTGACTTGTCTAAAGCTGGAGAGTCATAAATCATTGAATCTGTGATGGTAGCAGGAGCTACTGTAATTCAGTGAGATATTGATGCTGGTTGTCCCAGCTAATAAAGATACATGTTACCAAATACACTAGCTGTTCCAGGCCACACACTGTTTGTCCTTTTTGTGTTTGAAAAAGATTATCTTTTCAGATGTCCGATTTGTCCTTTTGATAAATATTTTATGCAGGAAATAAGTCATCAACTTAAAGGGGCCACAGAGAATATCAAAAGGTTCTAAAATAGGGAGCAGTGTAAGGCAAACTCCGTAAACAACACAAGAGTGGGTTGTTAACTTCAAACAAAAATGTTAGTTTAATCAGTATTTTGTGACAACTAGCTTCAATTCTTGCAGTTACTGTGTGTAGTAAAAAGTAGGATGTGTAATCTCTCGCTATATAATGGCATACATTACCTTCTTCTTTGTCTTCTACCTGGTAGCTCCATCTTTAGGCTCATTCTTCTACCAATGTATCCACTCTCCCTCCTCTGGACATGTCCAAACCGTCTCAATCTGGCTTCTCTAGCTTTTTCTCCAAACCTTCCTGTCTGTGTTGTCCCTCTAATCCTGGGGAGTTTTTTCTCTCCACTGATGCCTAGTGCTTGCTCATTGTGTGAATTGTTGGGGTTTTCTCTTTCTGTAATTCTGTTATATTTATGACCTCTGTACTTCTGTATTTTGTCCTTACCTTCTTCTTTATTTTGTCGTTACCTTGTACAGCGCCTTGAGACAACGTATGATGTGATTTGGCGCTATAGAAATTCTAATAAATTGAAATTGAAAATTGAAATTAATCACCTCATTCCTGATCCTGTCCATCCTTGTCTCTCCTAAAGAGAACCTCAGCATCTTTACCTCCACCGCCAGCTCTGTCTCCTGTCTTCTGCCTATTCCTGGTGTCTCTAATCCATCCATCATGGCTGGTCTCACCACTGTCCTCTAAACCTTTCCCTTCACCTTAGCTGACTCTCTTCTATCACTGATCACTCCTGACATTTTTCTCCAGTTGTTCCATCCAACTTATACTCTATTCTTGCTCTGAACAGTTGGTCCTAAATATCTAAAGTCCTCCACCTTCTCCACCTCTGCTCCTTGTAACCTCATCATTCCTCTGTTATCCCTTCATTTAGACCAGGCCTGGGCAATTATTTTGTCTCCCGGGCCACAACTGGTACTAAAATTTGAGTCACGGGCCAGATCAGGATCAGAAAGATTGAGTATTTGCAGATACTTTGATGAATAATGAGTAAAGTGTTGAATAAATACTCAAATGCTTTAAGCATCTTTGAGACCATCCATAGGGGAAATGCTGTTTTTGCAGGGAAAAGGTAGAAGGATAACAATAATTTAAATTAAAAGTATAATTTGGACAAGTCTGGCGGGCCGAATTATAACGCCAAATGGGCCGCATCCGGCCCCCGAGCCTTAGTTTGCGCAGGTCTGATTTAGACACTTGTTCTCTGTCTTGGTACAAATGACCTTCATTGTGCATATTGTAATTGTAAGTATAATTATTGGTATTATTGTTTATAGCATTTTCAATTCTATATATGGAGCTACCAGGTAGGAGACAAAGAGGAGATGATGGATGCAGTGAAGGAGGACATGGAGGTAATTGGATTCAGAGTAGAAGATACAGAGGACGGGGGGAGATGGAAAAGGATGATTGGTTCTGGCAACCCCAGAATACGGGAAAAGCTGAAAGGAAAAGAAGATTGTATATATACAGTACCAGTTTGCTACAGAACATGTGGGGTTTCCATGGTAATCTTATCTATCGCACTTATACAGTATGAAGTGTTTACAAAGTTAAAATTATAAAGAAGGTAAATACGGTGCTGCCTCTTTGCTGATAGACTCAGAACATCAGACCTACGTTAAACGAGGGATTACTGTACACCCATTGGTTTGGATGTTGATTTGTTTTGCGTTACGTTTTCACAGTGTCCAGCCCAACTGTAAGCCTGGACACTGTGTAACTGTTATCATCTGACGTGACGCGTGTCTCCTGACATGCCATTATTCTTCATTTGTTTTAAATTCTTCCATGGAATATTAGCAAAGAGAGTATCTTCCCAGCATTCCTCACAGGATTAAAGCATCTGATTGAAAAGACTATGCTGCATGCAAGCCTCTCTCCCCCTCCCCAGTCTCCCCTCCTTTCTCTTTCTGTCTGTCTGACCGTCCCGCCTTCTTTCTCTGAGAATCACGTACTCTCATTCTTCTCTCAGACCAGAATAGCATTTTTAGTAGTCTTGTTGTCTACATTCCACAGATAATAAGCACCAGAGTGATTAGTTTGATTGCAGGGTCAGGCCTGGATACTGAGAGTAACAAGTGTTTGACAACTGTGGAGAGGACAGACACTGTTTCACTCTGTCTGTACTGCAATAGAATATATGGAATATTTGTCCTCTTCAAGACTGAACGGTTTGGACAAACTCATGGAGTTCTGTGTTTACTTTCAATTTATTATTTTCAGAGATTGCACAGAACAAATACACAAAGTACTCAAGGGAACTCAAACAACTGTCCCTCAATGTTGCCATCAGACTCCTCACCACCTGACAGGAGTGAACATTAACCATTTCTACTACAAACACTTACTTTAAAAATGTGCACATATACAAAGAGGACATTGTTTTTGCACATTCATTCTGTGGGCATTCATTTGCACCAACTATTCATGTACATTTGGGTGACATGGAGGTAGTTGGAGTTAGAGTAGGGGATAGAGAGGACAGGGTGAGATGGAAATTGTTGACCATCACCTGCCCTGTTGTCAGCATTTAATGTGATTATTCTTCCTCACTAATTTACATGTTATATAATTCCATAAATAAATATGGTCTATCTGAGCAGCGCAGTAGCCCTTACACTTAATTAACGTGACGCACTGATTTTGTTCATCCTTGACTCATTCTTGATTGTCTGTAATGTATAAATGGATTCAAGTGTGTGACGAGGGGTTTTCTCAGACTAATCTAGAGCATTCTCTCCTAGAGATGACTAGCCTCCGATGATCATGTAAGAGATATTAATTATGTAGTGTTCTACATAAGAGGTGATATGAAGAGTCTCCTATGAGAGTTACAAAACAGCGCTGTGTCATTTGTCCTCCTTATACGTGGCGTTTTTTTTTTTTTTTTTTTTTGCTAAAAGCGCTTCTTCAGTTTGTTTTGAGCACCCAAGGTGAATTGTCACCTCCACCTCACATTAACTAAGAGAAGACCTTATTAACCAGTTTTGAATTTGCAGGGTTTTCACTGCTTTGTTTAAAAAGAATACCCTCAAAGGTTGGACTTTATCCTGCCTTTTATATACATATATACATATATATTCATATATATGTATATATATATATATATATATACATATATCTAGTCCGGTTTTTTAACCACTAGGCCACCACTGCCCCAATATATGCATATGTAAATACCTGAAATAATTTCTTCATGCATTATTTCATTATCTCTAGTCCAGAGCTGTTATGTATGAATATCGTTTTAAATAAAAGCGCTTCTTCAGTTTGTTTTGAGCACCCAAGGTGAATTGTCACCTCCACCTCACATAAACTAAGAGAAGACCTTATTAACCAGTTTTGAATTTGCAGGGTTTTCACTGCTTTGTTTAAAAAGAATACCCTCAAAGGTTGGACTTTATCCTGCCTTTTATATACATATATACATATATATTTATATATGTGTATATATATATATATATTTATATATATATTTATATATATATATATATAAAAATACAACCTTTGAGAGCTGAACAGATATATCAGTTTTTTGGTAGTCCGGAAAAAAAACTAAAAACAATAAGGCAACTACTCACTGCCTGCCACTTCCTTCCTCAACATCACAGCTCTGACTCTGTCTCAAAATTTGGTGTGAAGGAGCAAAATTGATTTTTTTATAAAAACTTAAACATGCATTGAGAAGACAGTGTCTTTCTCATTGGTGGGGAACTCCAGGGTTCACATCCTGGGCAGGATTAAATCCCAGTTGGGGTGGTTGGTGCCTTCCAGTGGGTCCACCATGTGGAGGAAGGTTCATGATGGTCTGGCACGGCGCAGTGGGATTTGGACAGCGATGGTAGATACTACCCCAGCCGGGTAAACTGAGAAGCCAAGGAAGATGAATGGATGTTTGTGGTTTTTACACTGACAGCAGCTAGAGGGCATTCTGGGCTTTTTTTTACTATTATCTGATACTCCTGTACTACTGAAAATGTACAAGCTAATTCTTTACAGACTGACAGCCACTAAGGGGCACTCTGCTGCGACTTATAGTCTGAGAAATAGTTAATACTAAATCACTACTCGTTGCTCAGAGAAGACTGATGCGATAAATGCCTCTGGACCTTGTAGTTGGAGCATGCAAGCATATAAGACTATGGAGTGTATGCTGTATTTATGTCACTGAGGTTAAATGAAGTCAAGGCTTCAGGTTCGAATCTGCCAGTTTGCCATTGAGATGCTCTGAAGTGCAGACCCACATACCTTCTTTGAGTGGCACCATCTGCCCCTTAGAGCCATAAACGGACACGCAGATGAAGATGAATTAAGATAAATGAGAGGTATACTCTACACGGCTGTCATGTCATAACAATAACAAAGAATTGATAGTTCTCTCTGACCCAGTAAGATACACTGACCCAGTAAGAGATATGTGGATGTACATGGATGGATGGGTGGATGTTATTTTCACATTGACTGTCCCTAGGTGGCACTGGTACGACTTGTAGTCCATAAATTGCAGTCGTTGTTTTTGCAATAATCACATTTCTTGACAATAAGTTAGTGTCTAAATGCCACCTTTTACTGCACAACAATAGATTTAATGGCTTCAACAGACTGGTATTATAACAACCCCAGTTTAAAAAAACATTTTTTTTTTTATTTCCTCAGGCACGTGGTGGTATCTCGTGACATGTTTTTAGACACAGGTGTTCATCCTCACAGCCAAGATTTTGCTAATCAGCCCCCACTTGGTGTTACTGCCTGAGATCTGCTGTGCTACCACCCTCATAAACATACAGTCGATTGCCTGGAGCGAGGGCGGGCAAGGGCCCCGCACATAACAGTCTGCCACAGCAGAATGAGAGCCAGGACTTTTACTGCATGCTTTGGCAGCAAGTCAAGCAGCTCTCGCACGGCAGCACGAAACCAGAGGGAAATATCTGCTATTAAACCAAGGGTCCTTCTATTTCAGTGGGCTACTGCAAGGCAGTCAGCTGGGGGGACTGGGGATGTAGTTTCTGTCAAGTACATAACAAACATATTTACTCAGTTTTCACAGTTTTGTTTGCAACACGAAGCTCTTAGATAACTCCTGACAGCCATCTTTAAGGAAACATTTCCCTGCAGGTGTGTGGAGAGATAAGACCCACATCGGGCGGAATCTCTATCCTCACCTCCTCTTTTTGTGTGTGCGACTTTGAGTCAGACCCATTCTCCAGACAGGAAATCCAAACAGTGTTTACAGTACAGTGCTTGATGCCAGTTGTGAAAAAGGTAAAGGAACCAAAGGCGACTAAATAACAGATAACAGAATCCGATAATGTTGCTCTACGTGACGATAACTTTGTTTGCTGACATTTGGATTTTCCTAAACAAATGAGAAGTTCCAGATAGAATGAAGGAGGGAAATGTAAGTTGGCGACGTGGTCACGTACAACTCTTGTCAGATAGGCACAGACGTAATCATGTAACTTCATCTGAACATTTTACACAACAAATGGCACTGTTGATTTTAGAGGGGTGGAAAAAGACACCTCTAAAATAGCAGTTCATGAATGACTGTAGTAGATGCTTGTTGGAGGAAGTGGACATGCGCCTGCAAGGCTTCAGGTTCAACTCCACCAACTGCTAGGTTGCATTGGGTATAGCACCATCCTGACCCAGTTAACTTCCAGTGGGCTCATAATCCACAGAAGGGCGCACAGTATGGTGGTAGTCGTGGAAACTGCTATAACCTGGTAACAGATGAGAGGATGAAGATGAATGAATGAATAAACAATGATTTTACCTTGAAGTAATGTGCGTCACTGCTCATGCATGTGAGATTCTCCATTAAAAAAAACCTTAAACACATTTTTTTTCATGAACCTAAGAGCCATGAAACCGGGCAAAAACAGGCCCTGATCCACGGGTTTGGCCATGTCTGTTCCAAAGGATTTATATTTATGTGTACTTATATACATAGATTTGGGGATAGCTAAAGGAAGTATTTGCAAAGCCAACCATATACTATCATTTACAAATCGCTACCCATTTTTGCATGCTGCCTTGTAATGGTATATATGAGGTTTTGTATTGTTATTTACTGTATGTTACATTCACGCAGTGTAGTTATTTACAGTAAGTTGCTCATTCAGCTCAATCTTCTTATCCATATTTACAGAAAGTAGCAGATTAAAGCTGAGTTGATCTTTCTCACAGTAGGTTCACTTTGTTTGTCTCAAATCCACATGTTTACACAAAAATTATTTAAAAAAAAAACACAACCTCTTATGTAAAGTATATATTCTGCCCCGCAATTAAGTGAGAGCATCGTCAATGTTCCTGCCACGGAACAAATCCTGCTGAGCTGATGTGGTTTTGTTCTCTATTAACACAGCTGACTGTCTTCTCTCCTAAAGCCAGTAACAAAGCAGCAGCAGCAGCAGGAGGAGGAGAAAATGCTGCTTTGGAAAAACAAATCAATGTTTAATTCTCTCTGACGTTATCAACTTTCATGGCTTCATATTTCATCACACACTACTTAGATTTGACATCCTCACACTGTTTGTATATAATAAATTAAAGTAATAATCTCTGCTTATTTTCTCATCATGTCGATTCCTCGTAAGGAATGAAATGAACGCAAACTTCTTGTGATTGGAATCGTGTGTTTCAATCTGTTGCGCACAATAAAATGTGACTTCTTGATTTAACCCATCACCAAAGTGAACAGTGAGCGGCTTTGAGCTCCCAGGGAGCAGTTAGTGGGGAGGGTGTCATGCTCAGTGGACCTCAGTGGTAACTTGGCAGCTGATGGATTTGTACTTGGAATCCTCTGGACCCAAGTCCAGTTCCTTAACCACTAGGCCTCCACTTCCATAACAAGGTGGATTTGAAGCAGCTGCATTTAGGTTTAAATAAAGGCTCTCCTGTTCTTCAGCCCCTTTGGTAATGTGTTTCCACATACACGCAGCTGAGAGAATTACCTGCAAAATGCAGTGTGCTGCATCCATTAACTTTGGGCCAGTTGGTGACCTAATGGTTAAGGAAGTGGACTTGGGTTTGCAAGGCCCGCTGTACGAATCCCCCTACCGCCAAGTTACCGCTAAGGTGCCCTGAGCATGGTCCTCCACATACTGCTCTCCCTGGCCCAGCCAGCAGCCCCCTGCACACTATGGTGATGGGTTAAATGCAGAGGTATAATTTCCTGAAGGATACTCCCGAAGGATTAATAAACAGTCATGGAAAATATGATTAGACCACTCTTTCTTTAATTTCTTGTCCATTTAAAAGTCTGCTTCCACTTAATCTACATTAATCTGGACAAATATAATAACAACAAAAAAGGCTCATAATTAAGTTTAATTTCAGAGCTGATTTCTGGCCATTTTGCATGGTTTTATTGAGAGTGACAAAAATCACTTCCGTTCCTACATCACTAGCAATAACATTGTACTGACAAATACAGTGCTTTTAGTCATTGCATGGTTTTGTGTTCATTGTTTCCCCCAGGTGATAAACCTTTAGTGGAACAAGGCATTAAGATGAACAAGGAATTGAAGAAAACAGCAGAGTGGTCTAATCATTGTTTCCATGACTGTAGTTCTAATTTATGTATTATTTATTTAACTCCTTAATAAGGCCATTCAATAGGCTGCATCCTTTAATGTTAAAACTCACAAACTCTGTGTTATTTCAATACTATAGAAGTGATTTCATGAATATGTTGTGTCTCTTCAGGTTGTGCCCTCCCCGAAGAGCTAACCATGGAGCGAGCTCACACCGCGGTGGAGAAGATGTTTGAGACCCTGCAAGGTCTGAGCCAGACCAGAGATCACCTGAAACAGCTGCGCTCAGTCTACACGGCAAGTGATGGAGTTCACCAGGTATGACTAGACTCTCAGTCAGTTCAAGAGAAACTGTCTCTGTGGAAAATTACGGTTTGAATTTTGTTCTCAAGGCTGCAGCAATGACACAGACGTAGGGAATGACCTCTGACTCTCTGAGCGTCCGTGCCTTTTCAGTTTGCGTCACACTCTGGAGGTCAGAGAGACTCAAAGCCTCTGTGTTGCGAAGCTTATATAAGAAAAAGACGGATCTACAACAGTAACAACATGGTCACTGTCCTTTTGATTAAGTCTTTCTCACTGAAGGCCACGAGCTGCAGGGTTTGTCGGTGAAATTTGTAGGAAATTAGAAAAAAGATTACAGGCTGCAACAGTGTTGGAAAAAGATTGTTGAGGCTAGTTTTATAATTTTTGCCTTTTAAATCTAAAAACTTTGGTTTTGGCAATATTAACCAAGGTGTTTTTCTGTGGTAGACAGTCCTCTACCCACATATTGTCCAACCTGTAGGTTCTGTTTACATGTCAGGTAGTATAATATGACTGCACGCTTAAAAAAAAGCTCTATGTTTTGGTCACAGACGTTCAGGCCAGTAACTTCTGGAGGTTTATGCCAGTTGCTGGGAAACTGGAACCAAACAAGGAACAGACTGGGACACAACCTCCCATTAAAGGACTGTTGTTTTTACACCATGGTTTTTCTGGGGAACTTTGGCTGCCAACTGGAAGTGAAGTAAATGCAAGAAATGATGGGTTAGGAAATGGAAAAAGAAGGAGGTAAATAGTTTCCGTTAAATGTCGATTTACAGCTTAAACATTATAAAGTCATTAACTGCCAGCAGTGGAACAGAAAGCAAAAACAGTTTATTTAATCAGAGACACTTTATTTCATTCCAAAATGCTATGACACCATATGTATCTACAAGACTTGGGCCACTGTTGGTGTTAAAATTGGATGCGTGTGGCAGGTTAGGAGCAGAAGAAGCAGAAGAACTGGGGATAAAACGACATGTATAAAGACTAAAAGGCTTTTTTTAATCTTTATGCTATCTGTAAAGAAAACATGGTCAATACAAATCAGTTATATGAATCGACAAGTTTGGCTGGCCGTATTACAAGCCTGAACGGGTCACATTCGGCCCTCGGACCTTAGGTTGCCTGGTATTATTACTCTTTGTATCAGCAGACGTCCTGTATGCTTTATGGATGACACCATTATTGTGATTTATTTTAGAACAGGACTATCTGTCAGTGTTTCTGCCCCAGTGAATGATCCAAGGCCTAATAAAAAAGGGAACAGGGGAGATGGGTGAGATAATGGTTGTTCTTTACAAAAAACAGAAATCCATTATTCTCTCTCCCAGCATGCAATGGTCAAGATGTCTTTCTCAAACCCTCTCCTGACATCAGGAGATGCAGGTCCACTCGTGTCAGTGCAAATCGTCACATGACCAGATCTCATGATAAGGTTGCACTAATCAATAAAACCGTACAGAACGATGTACAGTGGGTGTGTGCGCGGTATGTACAGAACTCATGCTGTACATCATGACTCTGTCACTAATGATTAAAATTCACATGCACATATGAGCAGCTGGACTGAAAATTCCAAGAAGGCAAATCATCCAGTGGAGTAGAAAAAAAAAATCAGCTGGACTCTGCTGTTTTATTGGAATTCACCAGGTACGAAACATATTGCATTAGGTAACCACTCATCTTTCTTTAATTAAATGTATCATAGGTCACTGTTAGAAACTCCAAACGTTGGACAAGTTGGTCTTGTGTCTTCAATTATTGACTGTTTTGCCTGTAGTTTTTACTGACCATCTTATACACATATACATATATGTCATGGAAAAAATGATTAGTCCACTCTCTTTCTTTAATTTCTTGTCCATTTAAAAGTCTGCTTCCACTTAATCTACATTAATCTGGACAAATATAATAACAACAAAAAAGGCTCATAATTACATTTAATTTCAGAGCTGATTTCTGTCCATTTTGCATGGTTTTATTGACAGTGACAAAAATCACTTCCGTTCCTACATCACTAGCAATAACCTTGTACTGACAAATACAGTGCTTTTAGTCATTGCATGGTTTTGTGTTCATTGTTTCCCCCAGGTGATAAACCTTTAGTGGAACAAGGCATTAAGATGAACAAGGAATTGAAGAAAACAGCGGAGTGGTCTAATCATTTTTTTTCCATGACTGTCTGTTTGGTGATATTATCACAATTTGAGGGCAGCAGTGGTGGCCTAGTGGTTAAAGAAGCAGACTTGAGTCCAGAAGGTTTCAGGTTCTAATCCACCAGCTGCCAGGTTGCCACTTGCTCTGAGCATAGGACTGGGCCAACCCACCCAACACCCAGCTCACCACCCACAGGAAGGCTCACAGTATGGTGCAGTGTGATTTGGGTGGCAGTCATGGAGACTAATGCTTGTGAGAACCGGCAACAGATGAATGAAGCTCTTACTTTTCCTTTCAGCTTTTCCAGGGGTTTCCAAACAAATCAACATTTTCCATCTCCCCCTGTCCTCTGTATCTTCTACTCTGACTCCAACTACCACCATGTCCTCCCTCATTGCATCCATCCATCTCCTCTTTGTCTCCTACCTGGTAGCTCCATCTGTAGGATTTTTTTCTTCCAATATATCAACTGATATCAATAATGATAATGTGAAATGAAAACAGTAAAGTATAAAATGCAACCAATCGCGTTATGCAAAAATAAATGTATTAAAAAAACATTATCTATTCCTAATGGAAGGGATTAAAGTCAACTGAATTTAATTCTACATACATTTTTTCACAGGAGTTGCAGCAACATAACTGTTTCGTAGGCAGTTCCCAAAATATCTGCAGAGTGGCCTGGGTTGTTGCCGTGTTGCTACTAATGCCACAGTATGTTTGTATGTTTCATCTGTGGGAGTATGTGGTTTAATTGCACTTTGAGTTCACCTTTTCAGAAAGCAGGTAGAAATGGAGTGGGCTGTGGGCAGCTGTTGTTACTGACTCAGATTCAGTCCATTGACTGTGGATATGTAATTGTGATGGGAATCATAAATGTTTTCTGTTTATACTAGCTGACCCATAAAGCAAAGTGGCGTCGGTGAAAATAATGGATAGTTTGTAAAATGAGGTCATTGTAATGTGTAGGCTGATTTGACTATTCACAGAGTCAAAGGTGTGGGAGGAAATGACTGTTTTGGAAAATAATGTTGACAGTGAAGCTGTGGGAGGACAATCCAGTATGTGCCCATAATGTTAGGAGTTAAGGTTTATTAGCCAACAATGACTGAATAAAATCAACTAAAACTCAATGCACTGATCTATGTAAACCCTACAGAACATGACAAAAAGTTAAGAATGTTTTGTTAGTAAAATATTTTGTGTGAAAGTAGCATTGATGTCCGATATAAACTTTTTGCAGACAGGCGTTATTGTTCATACGCTTAACATCTGATTGCGACATTAACCCATATTCTGTAGGCCTGGTAATATTTATTTATTTATCTGTACAACCCACTATACGAGCATGAGATTGATAAAATTAGCTGCAATGCTGCCCTCTAGGGGCTTGAAATGTAACTGGGGAATAACCCCAAACTATTTTTGGTACACACATCATTTGTTGAAGTCCCGGCACTGTGTTATTGGTTTTTCATTATCAAAGGAAAACTGATAACAATACTTAAATATATATAAAAATATATATGATATAACATAAAATGCTAAAACTTATGAAAACTAGCCTTCTGGTTAATTTTGGCTCTTTTAACCATGTGCAATTTATGTGTTTTATTAAATTGCATTGTCCCCTTTAAATAAACTAACCTAATAAGACCGTTCTTCCGATCTTACCAAGAATTAGAGGGAAGATGCGTTAAGTCGTGTATATATAATTCATATATATATATATATATATATATATATATATATATAGTTGTGTCATAAATGTAGCTTTAACCATAGATTATAGAAAGTTGTTGAATAAAATAGTTAACATGACTGTGATTTGGTTCAACAAAGGCACAGTGATGATATTGGTGTATTAGGTGTATTCGTCTATGTGATTAGTCACAGGTTAAAGTGGATTAATTGATGATTAAATGTGGTTGAATACCATCTTATTTTAAGACTAGATTTTTTTAATATGCACTGCTATATGGAGATACAGCAATATATGTATGTATATTGTATATATGTGTATATATCTATATCTGTCTATATATCTATATCTATCTGTATATATATTTTATATATACATATTTATATATATATATATATATATACATACATACATATATATATCAAACTGGATGCTGTATCTAATACATTTTGCAGATTCTTCAACAACATCACTGTGTTGCAGCTTTCCTTTCATGAGTGTGTGTCTCAGTGAGCTGGCTGTGTGTATCTTCTGCAGAATGACAAATGTTATTTTCGAGCTGGAGCGCAGATAAATATTGAACCGGTCTATTTTAAGTCGTCCGCCTTTCAGAGGGTCTAAATAAAACTCTGCCCAGTTTTATCTGGAACTGAAACATTCTCTCCCCAAAAAGTCTGTTTTGAATTCTCCGCCTGCTGACTCTACAGGCTATAAATGGTATGTTGTGTTGTCGGGAGATGGAGACGGGGAAGAAGCCGAGCTGCAGTTTATTTCACAAATTTATGAGATTTCCTTCTGAGAATTTCCAGATCCCTTCATGTGAGGATACTAACCAACAGTTAGTGAGCGGTATTACACTGTTGTGACTGTGAAATCTTGGCAGCTAATTCTTCCGGAGATTACAAATGTACAGAGTGGCCATATAATGATATCATTGTGTTTGTGTTGAGGTGAAATCAGACATATGGAATGTTTTACTTCTTCAGCCGAAACTGTTCCTGCTCCACAGCTCAAGTTATAATGTCTAAAATCTTTTTTTAGATCCTTGTTTCTTTCCATCCTACGTCACCATCATTTTAGAGTTAACAAAACCATAAACGCACCTAAAATACCAGCCTGAAATACACGTAGAAGGATGTTTCTTACATTCATACTCATTCATGAACTTTTCAGCTGATTCTAATCTACATTCCTGCAGCAGCATCCAGCAGTGTATATCTTGCTCTGATTGCAGCAGTGCTGTGACTCCCTGATGAATGACTCATGAGTCGCCTGGTCAGTGTTGTTTGTTGCACGTCCTCTGTTTCTGCAGAGGCTAAAAACAGGATTTTCTATTTAAGAAACACTCTCCAACCAGGCTCTTCAGCCTGTTGTTCACCCAACACTTCAAAATTACGGTGAAGCTGAAATATCACGTTGTTCTCTTTGCTTGCATTAAAAAAAATCCACTCATGCCATTGTTCTTGTTTGCTGTGTGATGTCTGTCTGCAGGCCACCTATCGTCCGTTCCTGCGTCAGATCTTGGAGCAGGTCTTCCATCCTGACAGGATTGAATGTCCAGACATTGAGCACATGTCTGGAGGGCTGACAGACCTGCTGAAGACTGGCTTCAGTATGTTCATGAAGGTCAGAAATGAATCCAACCAGCAACCACACTTGTGCTTGACTAACAGCCCACTCACCAACATTCCTTGGAATCTAATGCCGTCCTGAGGAGCTGTTCACCTCCAAAAACATATATTAACACTGTGAAGAGACATATTCCACAAGGATGTGAACATTTTACCAACATTTTATTTAAGAAACAGCATAAACAACATCATTATCTGTGACATATGCACTATTTTTAAACATCAGGGCATTCTTGTTTTTTTATATTATCTCACATTTTCTATCTGCAACAACAGGATTATTTTTTTCTCCTTTTTCTCCTGGTTTACCATGTCTGATAATTTGATGAACTTTAGATTAGATTTGTATAATTCCACTATGTTTTGCTTCACTTTGGACAAAAGTCAGTCTAAAGCACAATTCTAACCCATATGAGTCAAGTCCAACAATGGGGTTTGGACAAGAGTTGGCCCAGAATACACTGCTGAAAGTGACTAAAAAAAAAACAGTCCTCCAAAATATGTTTATATTTCTCTGTTCTCTTTCAACCTTAAGGTATAATTAAAAATATATTGTTGGATTTGGTTGAGGCCACTTTTTCTTATTAACTTAAATGCTTTTGCTGCATCAGATGAGTGATCTGAGGATTTGGTGTAACGTATATCCAGCCCAGCTCAGATCACTGTCTCCACTCTTATTATCCTACATATGGCCCTGTTTAAACAGATGATTACCCAGGGGGACACATTACACGGGTTGCGTAATGTGCCCTGGTTTTGCACAAATTAAGAGACTTGGCCTTAAGCCCCTAAGTCGGACAGACCTGTTAAAGTGAAGCTCAGGCGTTCTATGGCAGCATAGTGTAAATCCTTTATGCAATAAAGCACCACTAATAAAATCTCTATTTTTAACCCCAGGACCTCTGCATGCTAGACAGTTTTGTATGCACTCACTGAAACCAATACAGAGTAAAGACCTACTTAAAACTTTTCTTCTTCTCGCACTGTATTTTTTTAACTCTTATATTCTAACTGTGCCTTGGCCATGCTGCATTTATTGTTTATTTACAAAATTGGGCCAAAGCTGCTGCAGACGTCTCAACACATCCTACTGAATGAGAATGTAATGTGTATTAACAGTCACAATGTCTCCACATATTTATAATATTTTTTATTAGACGTCATCTCTTTATCAGTATTTCTAATTCTATGACCCTCTGTAGTTTACACACTTCTGACCAAATTCTGACCACTGCAAAAAATAACTGAACTATAGACCAGAACTTTTAGTCTAATTTCTTTTTGTAGAGAGGTTAACACATGCCTTGAGTGTAAAGAGGCCTGGGTTAAATTCCCTAGAGGAGCCACATATGCCGTATCTGTAAACCCCCTCCTCTCTAAAAGAAATAAAAGACGCAGTGATTATTATAAGTTACTAGCCTCGGGGAGGACGTCAGTGTTGATGTTACTTTGGTGCAGTGTCATTATAAGTTAGTAGGTCAATAATTACATTATGTTACATTAGAATACATTTGGAGCAGTGGTGGCTCAGTGGTGAGGGGGCTGGACTTGGAGTTAAGGGGTCCAGGTTTAAATCCAACAGCTGCCAGGTTACCACTGAGGTTCTCTGAGCTTGGTCCCGCCCCCATCTACTGCTCTCCTGCTATTAAAGCTCCCAACTGTTCATTCTGGTGAAATGCTGAGGTCATATTTTTTGTGTGCAGTTGTGTGGATCACAATGACAAGGAGTTTGCTTTTCATTACATAGACAACTTTATCAAAGCCACTTCCAATTGGAGGTAAAAGTTACAAGTGACATCAAGTCATTGAAGAATAAAGCAAAGTAATTCTTCAAGTGAGAAGTAGGAGAGACGGTGAGTGTGAGAAGTTAGTGAGTTGTCAACATGGAATGTGTGCGTTTATAAATAAAAATGAAATAAATATCATGTCAGGTAGTCAGGTAGTCAGCCATCAAGTGAAAGTCTGAGTTTTTATTAAAAATGAAAATGGCTTTAAAACCACTTGTTTATTAGTAAACAATCTTAACTGATGCTATAAATCCAGTTTTTAAAAAACTGTATTTCCTAGAGAAGAATATAATGTATTTACCAACAATCAATCAAAGTGTCAGTTAAGGTGACACTCAGGAAAGGTTTACAGGACAGTTCTGAGACCAGCCATGATGGATGGGTTAGAGACACTAGGAATAGACAGAAGACAGGAGACAGAGCTGAAGGTGGAGGAGTTAAAGTTGCTGAGATTCTCTTTAGGAGAGACAAGGATGGACAGGATCAGGAATGAGGTGATTAGAGGGACAACACAGACAGGAAGGTTTGGATAAAAAGCTACAGAAGACAGATTGAGATGGTTTGGACATGTTCAGAGGAGGGACAGTGGATACATTGGTAGAAGAATGATCCTAGAGATGGAGCTACCAGGTAGGAGACAGAGAGGAGATTGATGGATGCAGTGACGGAAGACATGGAAGTAGTTGGAGTCAGAATAGAAGATACAGAGGACAGGGTGAGATGGAAAATGTTGACTCGCTGTGACAACCCCTGAAAAAGGGACAAGCCGAAAGGTAAAAAAAAAGAGAGCTTCCTGACCACCAGGGGAGACACTGGATGTGTTTGGGCTGCATGTGTTTTGGAGGTTGTGTGTCCTTCACGTGTGCCACCGTGACTCTGTTGTGCAATGACCTGTTCGACGACCCACAACCAATCAAAATCATTCCTCTACTTTGGAATTGTTTATTGTTATATGATGAAAAAAACCTTGATGAAAATGATAAAAAAAAAAAAACAACATACATTGTCATATTGTTGTGAGAAAAACTTTTAGTTATGCACGTCTTGTGTAGCGTAGGCTGGACGACAATTTCACTTAATTTCACAGATGGGCTGAAAATTTCTGTAACACACTTTGCCTAAATATACATCCCACGTGAAAAGTAAATGATAATACGTTAGAATAATGTCAAACGTAACTGGGCTGAGCACAGGCTGAACTGGGCTGAACTTATAAAGCACATTTATAAAATTCCAAATTATTCACACTTTTTATCTAATCAGGGAACACGTCACGCGTAAACCTCGCCACCGTCTGTCGTGTCATGTGTACCGCTCCCCACTCCTCGAGTCCTCCCACCTGCAGCTGTGATTGCTTGGTTGTCATTCAAGGGTTGCGGGTTCTAACAGCAGCTCACCAAGTGACAGTGCAAAGTCATTACTCTCCTACAGTCAGTCACACTGTACAAAAAGCCCCTGAATCTACAGTACCCCGCTGTTAAAATGTGTCTCCAAGAGACTGTTAAATCTTTTCTCTTTTTTTTTTTTTGCTGGTTCCCTGAGAGCTTCCTGACCACCGGGGGAGACACTGGATGTTTTTGGGCTGCATGTGTTTTGGAGGTTGTGTGTCGTCCACGTGTCCGCCACCGTGACACTGTTGTGCGATGACCTGTTACACTTTACTGTGACTACACACAAAAAAAGACGTTGCGGCTATAAAAAGGAAGGGAAGAGACTGACCAGCTTAGTGATAAAAGGAGGAGATTTCACCACTAGGTGGCCAATTTGAGCAATATTGTTGTTACCTAAGAGTATCTGTCCTGCTTTACCATCAGGTGAGTCGTCCTCATCCCGGTGACAACCCTGTGCTCCTGCTGTTTGTGGTCGGTGGAGTCACGCCCTCAGAACTTCGACTCGTAAAGGAAATGGTCTCAGCATACAAGCCAGGGACACAGGTGAGCACAGACTAATAGATATATTCATATGTACACATACACTATATACAAATATATGTTGATCTGTGTATATACAGTCATGAAAATATAATAGACCACACTTGTGTTCTCCATTTTCTTTTAATTTTAATGCCTGGTACAACTAAATATGTATTACCTGAAGAATACGATGGACGGAAAACCATGGCCTCTGTGTGTGTGTCTCAACGTATATACATACTTTATATACCATGGGTGACCAACCTAGTGCCCGGGGGGCGCCTGGTAGCCCCCAAGGTCTACCTGAAGTGATGGCGAGGTGTGTTCCAAAAAACAAAACTGGTCCACAAAGGGTCAGAATGTTTTTTGAGCAGAGGTTACACTTACAATAATGTCCTTATTTGTCCCTGAACTTGTTATAATTATTACATTGTTTGGTAAGTCTGCGTCAAACAAGTAGCTCTTCAGATTACTGAGTGTCCTTGAAGTGGCTCTTGGTTCCAAAAATGTTGGTGGGCCCCGGGATATTCTGTACAAACATAAATATGTTTTTTTTTTTCATCATCATCCACTTATTCATCACCAGGCTGCAGGGACAGCAGTCTCCACAACTGCATCCCAAATCATCTGCAGGTCCCAACCCACATAACCTACACAGACAGGAAGGTCTGGAGAAAAAGCTATAGAAGACAGATTGAGATCTGAGTTTGTTCAGAGGAGGGACCGTGGATAGATTGGTAGAAGAATGATCCTAGAGATGGAGCTACCAGGTAGGAGACAAAGAAGAGATTGACGGATGCAGTGAGGGAGGACATGGAGGTAGTTGTTGAAAATGAATCAACATTTTCCATCACCCCTTGTTCTCTTCATCTTCTACTCCAACTACCTCCATATCCAATCTCCTCTATGTCTCCTACCTGGTAGCTCCATCTCTAGGATCATTCTTCTACCAATGTATCCACTGTCCCTCCTCTGAACATGTCCAAACCATCTCAATCTGGCTTCTGTAGCTTTTCCTCCAAACCATGCTGTTAAATACATTTTAACAAATATTAATATGCATAATATATCTAACATATTACAATTGCATTCCAAGTAGAAAGATATTTTTGTTAGTGGTTTATAGATAATCACTGTTCTAAGTACTTGTTTACACAGTG
>JAFBJS010003013.1:0-12163 GCA_016785265.1 Paraplagusia blochii
TTTTAGGAGCTATTTGGCAAGAAATTTTATTTAAGGAGCACTATTTGGCAAGCAAACTTAATTTGAGGAGCACTATTTGGCAAGCAGTTTTTTCTTTGTGGAACACTATTTTGCAAGCAATTTTAGGAGCACTTTTTGGAGAGTTAATTTATTGGTGAAGCACTATTTGGCAAACAATATCTGGTTTGTGGTGCACAAATTTGGCAAGCGATTTTTTGTTTAAGGAGCACTATTTGGCAAGAATTTTTTGTTTGAGGAGCACTATTTTGCAAGCTCATTTTTTAGAGCACTATTTGGTAAGAAATTTTATTTAAGGAGCACTTTTTGGCAAGCAATGTTTTGGTCAAGGAGCACTATTTGGCAGGAAATTTTATTTAAGGAGGACTATTTTGCAAGCAAATTTTTAGGAGCACTTTTTGGCAGGCCTTTTTTTTTCTTTGTGGAGCACTATTTGGCAAGCAATTTTTGGAGCACAATTTGGCAAGAAATTTAATTTAAGGAGCACTATTTGGCAGGCTAATTTTTAGGAGCACTATTTAGCAAGAAATTTTATTCAAGGAGCACTTTTTGGCAAGCAATCTTTTGGTTGAGGAGCACTATTTGGCAGTAAATTTCATTTAAGGAGCACTATTTTGAAAGCAAATTTTTAGGAGCATTATTTGTCAAGCAATTTTTTGTTAGAGGAGCACTATTTGGCAAGAAAATTTTATTTTAGGAGCACTATTTGGCAAGAAACTTTCTTTAAGGAGCACTATTTTGCAAGCAAATTTTAGGATCACTATTTGGCAAGCAATTTTTTGTTAGAGGAGCACTATTTGGCAAGCAATTTTTTGTTAGAGGAGCACTATTTGGCAAGAAAATTTTATTTTAGGAGCACTATTTGGCAGGAAATTTTATTTGAGGAGCACTATTTTGCAAGAAAATTTTTAGGAGCACTATTTGGCAGGCCTTTTTTTTCTTTGAGGAGCACTATTTGGCAAGCAATTTTTGGAGCTCTATTTGGCAAGAAATTTAATTTAAGGAGCACTATTTGGCAAGCAATCTTTTTTTTTGAGGAGCACTGTTTGGCAGGAAATTTTAATTAGGGGGCACTATTTTGCAAGTAAATTTTTAGGAGCACTATTTGGCAAGCAAATTTTTAGGAGCGCTATTTGGCAAGCATTCTTTGTTTGAGGAGCAATATTTGGCAAGCAATCTTTAAGATGAGGAGCACTATTTGGCAGGACATTTTATTTTAGGAGCACTATATGGCAAGCAATTTTTAGGAGCACTATTTGGCAAAAAATTTCATTTAAGGAGCACTATTTGACAAGCAATCTTTTGTTTGAGGAGCACTATTTGGCAAACAAACTTTATTTGAGGAGCACTATTTGGCAAACAATATTTGGTTTGTGGTGCAAATTTTGGCAAGCGATTTTTTGTTTAAGGAGCACTATTTGTGAAGAATTCTTTGTTTAAGGAGCACTATTTGGCAAGCAATTTTTGGAGCACTATTTGGCAAGAATTTTAATTTAAAGAGCACTATTTGGCAGGCTAATTTTTAGGAGCACTATTTAGCAAGAAATTTAATTTAAGGAGCACTTTTTGGCAAGCAATCTTTTGGTTGAGGAGCACTATTTATCAGGAAATTTTATTTAAGGAGCACTATTTTGCAAGCAAATTTTTAGGAGCACTATTTGGTAAGCAATTTTTTGTTAGAGGAGCACTATTTGGCAAGAAAATTTTATTTTAGGAGCACTATTTGGCAAGCAATATTTAGGAGCTATTTGGCAAGAAATTTCATTCAAGGCGCACTATTTGGCAAGCAATTTTTAGGAGCTATTTGGCAAGAAATTTTATTTAAGGAGCACTATTTTGCAAGTAAATTTTTAGGAGCACTATTTGGCAGGCCTTTTTTTTTCTTTGAGGAGCACTATTTGGCAAGCAATTTTTGGAGCACTATTTGGCAAGAAATTTAATTTAAGGAGCACTATTTGGCAAGCAATCTTTTTTTTTGAGGAGCACTGTTTGCAAGCGATTTTTTTGATTGAGGAGCACTATTTTGCAAGCTCATTTTTAGGAGCACTATTTGGTAAGAAATTTTATTTAAGGAGCACTTTTTGGCAAGCAATGATTTGGTCAAGGAGCACTATTTGGCAGGAAATTTTATTTAAGGAGCACTATTTTGCAAGCAAATTTTTAGGAGCACTTTTTGGCAGGCCTTTTTTTTTCTTTGTGGAGCACTATTTGGCAAGCAATTTTTGGAGCACAATTTGGCAAGAAATTTAATTTAAGGAGCACTATTTGGCAAGCAATCTTTTTTTTTGAGGAGCACAATTTGGCAAGCAATTTTTGGAGCACAATTTGGCAAGAAATTTAATTTTTAGGAGCACTATTTAGCAAGAAATTTTATTCAAGGAGCACTTTTTGGCAAGCAATCTTTTGGTTGAGGAGCACTATTTGGCAGGACATTTTATTTAAGGAGCACTATTTTGAAAGCAAATTTTTAGGAGCACTATTTGGCAAGCAATTTTTTGTTAGAGGAGCACTATTTGGCAAGAAAATTTCTTTAAGGAGCGCTGTTTTGCAAGCAAATTTTAGGATCACTATTTGGCAAGCAATTTTTTGTTAGAGGAGCACTATTTGGCAAGCAATTTTTTGTTAGAGGTGCACTATTTTGCAAGCAAATTTTTAGGAGCACTATTTGGCAGGCCTTTTTTTTTCTTTGAGGAGCACTATTTGGCAAGCAATTTTTAGGAGCGTTATTTGGCAGGCCTTTTTTTTTCTTTGAGGAGCACTATTTGGCAAGCAATTTTTGGAGCACTATTTGGCAAGAAATTTAATTTAAGGAGCACTATTTGGCAGGCTAATTTTTGGAGCACTATTTGGCAAGAAATTTAATTTAAGGAGCACTATTTGGCAAGCAATCTTTTTTTTTGAGGAGCACATTTTGGCAGGACATTTTAATTAGGGAGCACTATTTTGCAAGTAAATTTTTAGGAGCGCTATTTGGCAAGCATTTTTTGTTTGAGGAGCAATATTTGGCAAGCAATCTTTAAGATGAGGAGCACTATTTGACAGGACATTTTATTTTAGGAGCACTTTATGGCAAGAAATTTTTGGGAGCACTATTTGGCAAAAAATTTCATTTAAGGAGCACTATTTTGCAAGCAAATTTTTAGGAGCACTATTTGGCAATCAATTTTTTGTTAGAGGAGCACTATTTGGCAAGAAAATTTTATTTTAGGAGCACTATTTGGCAGGAAATTTCATTTGAGGAGCATTATTTTGCAAGAAAATTTTTAGGAGCACTATTTGGCAGGCCTTTTTTTTTCTTTGAGGAGCACTATTTGGCAAGCAATTTTTGGAGCACTATTTGGCAAGAAATTTAATTTAAGGAGCACTATTTGGCAGGCTAATTTTTGGAGCACTATTTGGCAAGAAATTTAATTTAAGGAGCACTATTTGGCAAGCATTCTTTTTTGTGAGGAGCTCTGTTTGCAAGCGATTTTTTTGTTTGAGGAGCACTATTTTGCAAGCTCATTTTTAGGAGCACTATTTGGTAAGAAATTTTATTTAAGGAGCACTTTTTGGCAAGCAATGTTTTGGTCAAGGAGCACTATTTGGCAGGAAATTTTATTTAAGGAGCACTATTTTGCAATCAAATTTTTAGGAGCACTTTTTGGCAGGCCTTTTTTTTTCTTTGTGGAGCACTATTTGGCAAGCAATTTTTGGAGCACAATTTGGCAAGAAATTTAATTTTTAGGAGCACTATTTAGCAAGAAATTTTATTCAAGGAGCACTTTTTGGCAAGCAATCTTTTGGTTGAGGAGCACTATTTGGCAGGAAATTTTATTTAAGGAGCACTATTTTGAAAGCAAATTTTTAGGAGCACTATTTGGCAAGCAATTTTTTGTTAGAGGAGCACTATTTGGCAAGCAATTTTTTGTTAGAGGAGCACTATTTGGCAAGAAAATTTCTTTAAGGAGCGCTGTTTTACAAGCAAATTTTAGGATCACTATTTGGCAAGCAATTTTTTGTTAGAGGAGCACTATTTGGCAAGCAATTTTTTTTTATAGGAGCACTATTTTGCAAGAAAATTTTTAGGAGCACTATTTGGCAGGCCTTTTTTTTTCTTTGAGGAGCACTATTTGGCAAGCAATTTTTAGGAGCACTATTTGGCAGGCCTTTTTTTTTCTTTGAGGAGCACTATTTGGCAAGCAATTTTTGGAGCACTATTTGGCAAGAAATTTAATTTAAGGAGCACTATTTGGCATGCTAATATTTGGAGCACTATTTGGCAAGAAATTTAATTTAAGGAGCACTATTTGGCATGCTAATTTTTGGGGCACTATTTGGCAAGAAATTTAATTTAAGGAGCACTATTTGGCAAGCAATCTTTTTTTTTGAGGAGCACAATTTGGCAGGAAATTTTAATTAAGGAGCACTATTTTGCAAGTAAATTTTTAGGAGCACTATTTTTCAAGCAAATTTTTAGGAGCACTATTTGGCAAGCATTTTTTGTTTGAGGAGCAATATTTGGCAAGCAATCTTTAAGATGAGGAGCACTATTTGGCAGGACATTTTATTTTAGGAGCGCTACATGGCAAGCAAATTTTAGGAGCACTATTTGGCAAAAAATTTCATTTAAGGAGCACTATTTGACAAGCAATCTTTTGTTTGAGGAGCACTATTTGGCAAGAAATTTTCTTTTAGGAGCACTATTTGGCAAGCAAACTTTATTTGAGGAGCACTATTTGGCAAACAATATTTGGTTTGTGGTGCAAATTTTGGCAAGCGATTTTTTGTTTAAGGAGCACTATTTGTGAAGAATTCTTTGTTTAAGGAGCACTATTTGGCAAGCACTTTTTGGCAAGCAAATTGATTTGAGGAGCACTATTTGGCAAGAATTTTTCATTTGAGGAGCACTATTTGGCAAAAAAAATCTTGATTGAGGATCACTATTTGACAAGCTAATTTTAGTAGCACTATTTAGCAGGCAATTTTATTTGAGGAGCACATTATGGCAAGCATTTTTTTTTAGCACTATTTGGCAAGAAATAGGAGCAGAAACAAGCAGCCAAATAAATATTTTGTTGTAAATACATCACCAATAAAAATGCTTTAAATATCAATTTGCCAAAATATGACCTTAATTCGGTGTAAATTTGTAAAAAAAAAAAAAAAAAAAATGTTGGGGTGAGGTAGGGGGACTTGAACTGGAGGCCTTGTGCATCTAAGGCTGTATTCTTAACCACTACGCCACCAAATCCTCCAAGGTTACACCTAAAAAATCGTATAGAAAGTTTAATATGTTGAGAAATTGGAAAAAAAAATGTTGAATTCTCCCAGAAATTCTAAATATTTAAAGAAATTTTAGTATAACATTCATTTTGTAGTAAAATCACTTCATTGGGCAACTTTGTGGATTTAAGAAACACCCTGTAAACTTCTATTCCTAAAACCAACAACTGCATCAGTCTCAGTCTTCAGTCCAACAGGGACGGTCATTGAGGACATGGGGATGCATGTCTGGTGAAGGGAGTTTGGAGATGAAATCATTTTCAGGAGGACAATGGATTTCTCCAAAAAGAGGTCCATAAGGTCCATGTCCATGTCATAGTCCAGATTCAAATCAACTGAAACTATTTAATAGTAGTTGAAGAAAATGGTGAAGCTGATCTGACAAAGGCAATCAGAGAAGGTTGGGTCAGACTGATGAAGATGACTGTTGAACATCACTCATGATCTTCAGACTCCTTAATGATTCCATCATTTCTTTCCTCAGAATTGGTCTGAAAATCATCATTTTCTCCGTTGTTTGTAGAATCAGGATGAAGAGCCTCAGGATTCACGTGTGTCTTGTCCATGTGCTCTGCAGGTTTTCTCCGCTGCATCACGCTGCTCTCAATGGCAACCTGGAGCTCATCTCCATCCTGCTGGAGTCACAGGCTGCGGTGGACATCAGAGACCAGAAGGGTGAGAAGGACACTCCTGATTGGTTGACGTCCTTCCGTGTCTGATCCTGATATGCAAACACAAAAAACACAAGACACGTTTAAACAAAGGCTGCAGACGTATTTGGTTTTTTATTTACGTGTTGATTCATTGAGACACGTTTGTGACGGAGGTGAAAATAATCTCACGTCAAAACCTAGAGTTTCCTGCTTTGTTGTTATTGGTCATTCATCATCATCTGAGGAGGAG
Organism: Paraplagusia blochii; assembly: GCA_016785265.1. NCBI lineage: Eukaryota > Metazoa > Chordata > Actinopteri > Pleuronectiformes > Cynoglossidae > Paraplagusia > Paraplagusia blochii. The sequence goes on from JAFBJS010003013.1 coordinate 6,187, forward strand.
GAGAATGGAGAAAAAAAACATCTGGAAACAAATTGGAAAAACAGCTGGAAAAACTGCAGCCAATACTTCCCACGTGTCTGGAGACCAGAACGAAAAACACAGATGACCTTATGTCTCCATCCGTCCCTCAGTGATACATCATCATCATCATCATCATCAGTTCATCCGTCCATTAATGAGGAGCTCAGTGCTTTGATCAACACTTTGTACCTGTGTCCTTGTCCTCAGGTATGCGACCTCTGCATTACGCAGCCTGGCAGGGGAGGGCGGAGCCTATGAAGATGTTGCTGAAATCAGGTTCCTCTGTGAACGGCCAATCAGACGAAGGACAGATTCCTCTCCACCTGTCAGCACAGCACGGTCACTACGACGTGGTGAGAGACGCCGTCCAAACACAGGTTGTAGGTTTGTTTTAGGCAACAAATAAAAGCAGGTGTAGATGTTCAAGAGGAGGTTCCACTGAGCTTCTACACTTCAGACCGTCAGTGACTGACCCCTCACCAAGGAGGGAGGGGCGCTCTGTGGACCAACAGCGCCGCCAGTGTTGAAACGCCTGCACTGCAGTCAGGTTCCATCCAACTGATGCAGCCTGGGTTCACAACACAGTTGAACTCTGTGAAAAATAGGAAATAGAATCCTGTCCCAGACGACAGACCCGGCGTCTAAAGACCTGAACTGAGGCCGAGTCACAACATGGTTCAGTGCTTTCACTGTTGCCTCACAGCGTGGAGGTGGGAGGTTTGATGCTGCCAGCTGGCAGCAGTCAGTCACTGTGTCAGTTACCGCCTGATGTTTCCATCTCTCAGGCCAAAGAGACGCAGCTCAGAGCTGCAGGCGGTGAAGAGGTGAAGAGTGGAGAGAAACGCTCACAGTTTGGTTTCAGCTCCTCAGTTTTCCACCAGACTCACAGTGAAAATACAACAACAGAGTTCTTTTTCTTCTTCTCCTTCTTCTCCTTCTTCTCCTTCTTCTCCTCCTCCTCCTCCTTTGCTGGCATATGACCTGATCCACCTCAAGAGTCAGATTAGGCTGCAGTTCACAGGGCAGGAAGTCAAGTAACAAACATATGAGCGTCACTTACGTGCGTGTGTGTGTGTGTGTGTGTGTGTGTTCCAGTCTGAGATGCTGCTGCAGCATCAGTCCAATCCCTGCATCGTGGACAATGCTGGAAAAACCCCCCTGGACTTGGCCTGTGAGTTTGGACGAGTCGGGGTAAGAGTTCCTCTGTTTCTGATGAAGATGGGGACAAATGGGACAAATGGGACAAATGGGACAAATGTACATAAAAATCCAGAGAAAATATGAAATCTATGTGTGTGTGTGTGTGTGTGTGAAGGTGGTCCAGCTCCTTCTCTCCAGTAACATGTGTGCTGCTCTGCTGGAGCCCAAAAAAGGAGACACCAGTGACCCCAACGGAACGTCTCCTCTTCACCTGGCTGCCAAGAACGGACACATAGACATCATCAGGTGGGACACACACACTGCATCCTCTGGGTCGACGGTACGATTCCCCTGAGTTCAGCTGCGTTGCTATATTGTTGATAGAAATGAATTAGTTTAGTAGTTGTCATGACGATGAGCAGAATCTTTCTGACTTGACTAAAAGTCTCCTGAATTTGGTCCAGACTGACTGCCCCCTGTCTGTAGCCCCCAGTACTCCTGCCTGGGTTTCTACCCACAGCCCACCTCCCTCTCTGCCCCGTGTAGAGCTGAATACAGTAGTTAAATTTGACATAAAGGTCCAGAAAGGATTTTGTCAAAGGGTGAATATGGGACGTCTCCGCTCTTCCTCTTCCTCTTCCTCTTCTTCCTCTTCTTCTTTTCTCTCTTGGTCGTTAATCCCTGACTTCCTGTGTTTCCAGACTCCTGATCCAGGCGGGCATCGACATCAACAGACAGACCAAAGCGGGCACTGCCCTGCATGAAGCTGCTCTCTGCGGCAAAACGGAGGCCGTGAGACTCCTGCTGGAAGTAAGTGGAACTGCACTGGAGTGCCAGTGTGCCTTTGGAACACAGCGATGATCCTGCATGTGTCGTCCCTGGAACTAACAACTGTCTGCACTTAGTGTAAAAAGCCACCTGTGCCTCTACACTGACATCTAGTGGCTCATCTCATCATTGTTTTGACTCAAATGTCCTGTGAGTGTTTGTACAGAGTTCTCCTCATGTCAGAGACTGAGGTTCTCAGCCTGTAGTTTTTGAAAAAGGGAAGAAAAAAAATAAAGCTTGTGAAATCTTTGTGTTTTGTCTTCTGAGAACATCACATTATGGACATGTGATAAAACCCAAGACACAAAAAACCTCCAAACCACCTCCCCACCTCCCCACATCCCCCCTCCCCCCTCCCACATTAGTGCTGTTGACACTGACTGTCAAAGGCCAGAGTCAAAGGACGGGTGACAGCGTATGCTCTAAGTGTTCAGATCTTTGTGGCTTGAAAGGTTTCCCGTCTCTTGGCCCTGAAGCTTCTTCAGACTGAATTAGTCCTCATTCATCTGACGTCTTTGACTGTGATGTTGCTGCTGAGCCTCAGGCTGAAGTATGGGAGGAGGGGAGGAGTGGGTGATGGTCATGGAGGAGAGTAAATACATCCTCCTGTATGAGGTTTGATGCTGGAGGAGATTTCATCTCATGGTCTGTTTTTTCCTCTCAGTGAACTTCACTAATGAACAGTCAACAGACATTGGACAGTCCATCAGACGTCAAATTAAATTAAATAAACCTCTATATGTTTAAAATTGCAAACTGAAATATAGTGTTTTTCTTTTCTTTTCAGTGTGGAATTAATGCTACAGTGAGAAACACCTACAGTCAGACGGCTCTGGACATCGTCTATCAGTTCACCGCAACACAGGCCAGCAGAGAAATCAAACAACTGCTGAGAGGTAGGACGGATGATGGACGGATGATGGACGGATGGTGGACTGATAATGGTTGGATGCACGGATGGTTGAGATGAATAGTTGCACCAAAAACTGGATGGATGGATGAACAGACAGATGAGGGAGTTGATACAGTAGTTTGGCCACAGACAGAAATGTGAATGAATGTCTACTGTAGGACAAGGACAATCTTCAAAGACATCAAATTACAGATGAGATATTGTTATAATAATTCAGGAAAAGTTCAAAGTTTCAAAATAAAAGAATACAAGTTCTGGCACCTGCAGAAAAGACGGCAAAACATTTTCAGAAGCCGATATCTTCTGTTCCGTCGTCAGGAACAGGTGAAGGTCTTCGTTCCTTCTCAGTTCCTTCTCCTCCTTTGTGAGCATCAACAGTTCCAGCGTCAGGAGAAGCCACGACACTGTTAGGTCCCAGTTTTGTGTTTTGGAGATTTTTCCATCTTTCCTTGACATTTTTACCTGGGGGGGCCCAGCCAGCCCCTAACCAGCTAGGTTAGACAGACCAACAGACCAATCAGAGCACATGAAACATTTTGAGGAGATGGACCAACGAGGAGGACGGGTCAACCGTCAGTGTAGTGAGGTTCTGTGCAGTAGCTGATGTTCTGCGTTCACCATCTCTCAGATGCATCAGCAGCTCTGCAGGTCCGAGCTCTGAAGGATTACTGCAACAACTACGACCTGACCAGCCTCAACATCAAGGCAGGAGACGTCATTACGGTAACACACACACACACACACACACACACACACACACACACACACTCCCTCTTTCATCATATAGGCCTGATCACATGTTCAACGCCTCACAAACTCCTTCCTGCAACCTCACCCTATCACCCATAGGGGCCACTGTTACTTTCATCACAGTTTCCATTGTAGATTGTGATTGAAAGACTCAAAACTGAAACACTCAGTGTGTTAATAAGTCCTACAAAATGTCATTGTTGCTGTGAACCTGTGGTGTTTCTCACTGATGGTCAGGACTGTTGGAAAACCATTTCAGGGTTTAGATTCAGAGACTCAGACTTAGGGATTAAGATTATAAGATGCAAAGACTCTAAGATTCAGAGATTCAGACTCAAAGATAAAGACTCAGAGACCATAAGATTCAGATGCAGAGACTCAGATACTCAAAGATTCAGAGACTCAGACTCCACGATCCAGACTCAGAGACTCAAAGACTCTGAAATCCAGACTCAAAGACTCAGACTGAGAGATTCAGACTCTAAGATTCAGAGACTCAAAGATTCAGAAACTCAGACTGCAAGGTCCAGACTCAGAGACTCGAAGATCCAGACCCGAAGATTCAGACTCAAAATCTCTGATTCACAGAATCAGACTCTTTGATTCAGGGATTCAGATTCAGAGATTCAGACTCAGGAACTTAGACACTAAAATTCAAACTTAAATACTCAAAGATTCAGACAATCTGACTCAGAGATTCAGACTCTAAAACTAAAAGATTCAAAGACTCCAAGACCCAAAGATTCAGAGACTTGGACTAAATGGTTCAGACTTTGAGATTCAAAAATCCAGACTCCGCTATCCAGACTCAAAGACTCGGACTCACAAATTCAGAGATTATAAGATTCAGACTTGGGAATCAGATACTCAAAGATTCAGACACTCTGACTCAGGAAATTAGACTCTAGGACTCAAAGATTCAAAGACTTAAAGATTTAGACTCAGGCTCAACGTTCCAGACTCAAAGTCTAAGACTCAGAGATTGAGAGACTCTTGACTCAACGATTTAGACTTTGAGACTCAAAGATCCAAACTCAGAGATTCAGACACACGGACTCAGAGACTCAAAGATACAAAGATTCAAAAATTAAGATACTTAGACTCCAAGATTCAGACTCAGAGACTCAAAGATTCTGACCTTTTCACTCAAAGATTCAAAGACTCAAGCATTCAAAGATTCAGAGACTCAGACTCCACGATTCAGACTCAGAGACTCAAAGATTCTGACCTTTTCACTCAAAGATTCAAAGACTCAAGCATTCAAAGATTCAAAGATTCAAAAATTCAGACTCTGAAATACAGACTCAGAGACTCTGACTCAGAGATTCAGACTCTAAGATTCAAAGATTCAAAGATTCAGACTCAAAGATCCAGACTCATGGACTCAGATACTCAAAGATTCAAAGCCTCTGACTCAGGGGACTCTATTACTCAAAGATTCAAAGATTCAAAGATTCAAAGATTCAGACTCTAAGATCCAGATTCAGAGACTCAAAGATCCAGACTCTGAAATACAGACTCAAAGACTCTGTGACAGAGATTCAGACTCTAAGATTCAAAGATTCAAAGATTCAAAGATTCAAAGATTCAAAGATTCAGACTCAAAGATCCAGATTCAGAGACTCAAAGATCCAGACTCTGAAATACAGACTCAAAGACTCTGACACAGAGATTCAGACTCTAAGATTCAAAGATTCAAAGATTCAAAGATTCAGACTCTGAAATACAGACTCAAAGACTCTGACTCAGAGATTCAGAATCTAAGATTCAAAGATTCAAAGATTCAGACTCAAAGATCCAGACTCATGGACTCAGATACTCAAAGATTCAAAGCCTCTGACTCAGGCTCTATTACTCAAAGATTCAAAGATTCAAAGATTCAAAGATTCAGACTCAAAGATCCAGATTCAGAGACTCAAAGATCCAGACTCTGAAATACAGACTCAAAGACTCTGACACAGAGATTCAGACTCTAAGATTCAAAGATTCAAAAATTCAGACTCTGAAATACAGACTCAGAGACTCTGACTCAGAGATTCAGACTCTAAGATTCAAAGATTCAAAGCTTCAAAGATTCAGACTCAAAGATCCAGACTCATGGACTCAGATACTCAAAGATTCAAAGCCTCTGACTCAGGGGACTCTATGACTCAAAGATTCAAAGATTCAAAGATTCAAAGATTCAAAGATTCAAAGATTCAGACTCAAAGATCCAGATTCAGAGACTCAAAGATCCAGACTCTGAAATACAGACTCAAAGACTCTGACAGAGAGATTCAGACTCTAAGATTCAAAGATTCAAAGATTCAGACTCAAAGATCCAGA
>JAFBJS010003016.1:0-90870 GCA_016785265.1 Paraplagusia blochii
AAAGGGAATGACATCATTTTATGTATTTATAAAAATGCTGGTTTTTACAAACAGACACTGAGGTTCTGTGAGGATGAAGACCAGGATGTTGGGTTCAACTCAGGACCACCATCGCCTCAGGACCTCCTTCAGATCTTCCTTCTTGTCCTTTCTTCAGGGGTTCTCTGTTCTCTGTATCTTCTGCTCTGACTCCAACTACCTCCACCAATCTCCTCTTTGTCTCCTACCTGGTAGCTCCATCTCTAGGATCATTCTTCCACCAATATAACCACTGTCCCTCCTCTGGACATGTCCAAACCATCTCAATCTGTCTTCTCAATCTTTTTCTCCAAACCTTCCTGACGATTGATTTGTGCTCACACTGCACATGTGCGAACACGAAGGAGAAAACAAGTCAGAACTGACAGACCACGTCCACAAAGACACTTCCTGGTCCATACGTGTCAAAGTCGATACCTTGCCTTTTCCGTGTCAAATCATTATTCTCCTCTTCTTCTTCTTCCTCATCTTTATTCACCTTGTTTTATATTATATGACATTCAAGCAACGAGTCAACCAACCAATCAGCCCTTCATCCATGAACCAACCAACCAGACAAAAAATCAGTCAAAAGTCATTGGACCAAGCAAAAAAAAATCAATTAACCAATCAACCAATCACCAGTGTCAGATATGCATGTACAGAGCAACACGTGTGCATGACTGCCCCCTATCGCTACACACTGGTATGTGGAATATGTATGGTATCTGATATCACCTTGTATTGTAGCGTGTCCCCAGTTGTTAAGTGTACACACATCCTTGTGCGTCTCCGTCCTGCTGCTGGATTCATATGCAGCCAGTGTAACTGAACACGTCCATCAATTACCTCCGTTTCCTAGGTGTCTCCACAAACAACAGCTGCAGAGTTTAATAAACGGCCCCTGCAACTCAATCACTCCGGCTAAAGTATCTCAGATACATGACGGAGGTCCAGGCTCCCCCTGTTGGCAGCTCTGTCCATCAAATATCTGAGGTTTCAACACTTGCTGCGGTTTTACACTTCTGACTGAAAGACAGATTCAGAGACGCCTGCGGGGACATTTAAATCAACTTGGGTTCAATCATTTGAGGAAGAATGATGTGTCTCTGTTAAGACGAGGTTGTCCTCTGGCTGAATGTTGGTGAGTGTGTCTTCACTTGGTCCATGTGGCTGTGATGTTGAATCAGTCGCTGCAGTGTGGAGATGCTGCAGTCTTCATTTTTCCATGGTAACTGGAGCTTCATTCAGCAGCGCGTCCTTGAACAGATGTGTTTTCATTTGGAATCATTCAGAGTCAGTGGTTCACACGCCCCGGCCTTGAGCAGACGCAGCAACAACCATCTTGTTGTGGTTCACACACTCACTCACTCACGGTCCATCTTTGTTCACTTCATTTATCCACACGTGGAGAAACAAAACATCACACGCTGATCAGAAAGAGCTGATGTGGACCAGGTGAAGAGAAGAAGATGTTTTAAATAAGAAGAAGAGGCAGAAGAACAGAGCGAACATCACTGAGGCAGAAGATCACGACAACACCACAGAATAAGAAAGATCTCAGGTGGAGGAAACAACAACCTGGGAAGGTGTGTAGATCCAACTGTAGCAGAACAAGTCACCACCTTCATCAGGTACCAGTTCAACTTCTCCCACAGGACAATATCAACATATCTGGTCAACCTAGACCTGGTCACCGTAGACATTGTCTATGTAGACTAAGTCAACGCTGACTTCGTCAATATAGACCTGGTCAACATAGACCTGGACAACCTCCACCTGGTCTATGTAAACCGAATTGACATAGACCATGTCAACATAATCCTAGTCAACGTAGACCTGGTTAATGTAAACCTGGTCAACATAGACCTGGTCTAAATAGACTTGGTCTGTATAGACCTGGGCAACATAGACCTGATAAAGTTTCATCACAATAACTCAGTGAAGGGTTTACACTCCAGAGTCTACACAGTATTTAACAAATATTCCCAGTTGTCAGGAATAATTCCATTGAAAAAAAGTTTGTAAAATACATTAATGTTATACTATATACATGTACTTATTTGTTTTTTACATTTTTAAAAGATAAACAGTCAATGTACTGTATGTACGTTTCTAACGTACGGTCTATGATTAAAAAAATATTTTTAAAATATACTGTAGCTGAATTGATGACCAGGTTTGAGGGAAAGGGCGACAGAATAAAAGACAATAATAAGAAGAAAATGATCCATTTATACCAGAGGTCATGACCTGGACCACGGCTCACGGTCCATTCAGTGACATTTACACATCACTAACCTTTGCTCTTATTTCATAGTTAAAAACAAATGTGAAACCTTTCAGGTCACTGTGCCCTTGAGCCAGCAGGCTGTGGTCAAGTCCTTCCCTTCAAAGACTCTAATGGATCTAATCAAAGTCCAACTCCTGAATAATAGACGGGGAAATTAGTTCACGCCACCTTCAACCTTTTACTGTGCAGAGTTCACAGGAAGGGATGTCTTTTAATGCTGATTGGACATTTGTTCTCATCTTCATGGAGTCCGTGTGTCAGAAGGTCCAGACCAACAGACCTGATCTCCTCCAGATATGATCTTATTCAGCCACTGAAATGTAATCACGACCTGAGATTTCATCTCAGCAGAAGCAGGAAAACAAACCAAACGCTGCCTGTTGGTGGCGAAGCATGAGAGTCTGGTTCACTGACGGAGGCCACGGATGGAAATAAACCAAAAATGGAGTAAACAATAGATGTGTGTGGCACGGAGGAGTGAACGACACCGCAGCGTAACTGCAGTTTACTTCACTGACGTCTTTTATTTCTTGGAGATTTCTGCAGCATAATCACAAGAAGCGGAATTACATCAGATGTTGATTGGAAAACAGTGTACGCTGCGGTCGGACGGATGTGAATAATGTGGGAACAAATGAGAGAGGAGCTCGATGACATCATGAGAAAATAAACGACAGGAGCCACAGAGGCCCTGTGTGGTCCCAACACTTCAGTGTCTGACAACAAAAGAGCTGGAGGACAATGAGAAGACGGATGAAGACAAAGGAAAAACCACAATTACCTGCTTGAAAACCTCAGACTATTCATTTATCACAGACTGTATATGAAATATGGACGAAGACAAAATGACGGAGGAGAAAATGATTTGTAAAGTGTTGACATGTGTGATGCTTTTTATGAGTGTTTGGTAAAGAAAGCCTGGTCCAAACTACAACTGGCTTCAGGATAGAAAATATACAACTACATTTTGGTTGGAACGTTATTGTTTTCTTAGTATTTTTACATCTGGGTAAAAATAATATCCTTATAATATAAAATAAAAATCCTAAAATTCAGATTTCAGATTACAAGTGAAAAAATAATTTGGATGGATCTGAGGAGTCATGGTCTCCACCCCTGACGGTGCAAAGTGTCTGCTGCTCTGTGTGTTTGTATTATCGGAATGGAAACATAGATGGCGCTGAATCAGGACCTTTATGAATAGCTCACACACTGAGATGACATGAGAGAGAGAGAGAAGGTTGCAGCAGAGTCCTGCACTCAGCCCTCCACTCAGTGATCAGACCTCAGGGAAGACACTGCTGCCCTCTAGTGGACACACACCGCTAGCGCACAGCAGGTGTTTCATTTGAGTTGCATGACAGCAACAGAAAATAGTAACTAACAAACAGTAACAATCACACAATCTCATTAGTATCTGGTTATTATTTGTGACTAAGATTATTTTTCACTGGGCCAAAAAACAAATGTCCAGTGGCCAATCACTAGTCCAGGCCCCAGTGTTTGGATACCAATGACATTTAAAACATGGCTTAAAAACCCCACCAGACCCCCGGCCTTCTCCACCCTTGGAGACCACCTTTGGGGCTGCAGCTCCTTGCTCTGATTAATGCACCATGTCCACGAGATGCTGCATTAAGGCGGTCATTGTCCAGAACATCTCTGTCCTCCTCCCCCTGGATGTCTGTCTCCTTGTTGACTTATTTCCTCTCCTAAGTGCTGCGCTGACTTGACAGAACCAGGTCCCACAGACCACAGGGCCATAAAAGTGTCCATTTTCACCTCCTTTATAAACAGCTAGTAATGTTGAGATGAGCCATTGCCTATTATGGGATGGAGTCCTGTCTGTGACATCAGTAAACACACCAGGACGCTGTCTGTCTGTCTCTCTCTGGGAGTCTGGACTAGATCGTAGCCCAGGTAGACGTAGAGGACGGAGCTTGTTATCACTGAGGCTGGGAACAGACTCTGGGCTGTGCGGCCCCGTGGGGCCCAACCGTCAGGCCATGAATATTACACAGGTTATGGGCTGATGCGACAGCTTTATGACTCTGACAAACTCTGGTTCTCAGGAGACCTGAGTGGGAGGACACACATGTGTCTCCTCTGGTGAACTTTCTAAATCCTCCGTCTGACTTTTGATTCACCTCCGTTTGACACAACTCGTCCACACAGGCCAAAGATTGAGATCTCAAATGTCAAACCTCTGGCCCGTGGCCAGAACATGGCCCACTCTACATCATCTTGTCCGTCCCAGCATAGGGGAGACATTGTCTTCTACTTTGCCGAGCCCTGTTCTCTGCATCTTCTTCTGTCTTTAGATATTAGCTGATATCATAATATTTTTTTCTTTTTATTCCACACCTTCTATGTGACCCAGAATAGAAGGTTGAATGTATTGAGCTCCACCTTCTCCTGGTTGGTTCATCCATCTATTTCTAACCCTCCAATCAATAATTACTGCACTGACTTTCCTCCTGTTCTTTAAAACATTCATGGAGATTTTTATCACGGTGCAGCTGCTGCCTCCGAGGAAGAGGAGAGGAAGCAGAGGAGGACAAACCAAGAGGAGACATATGTTCAGTGAGGCCTCGTCCATAACTGAGCTGCTGCTGCTGCTGCTGCTGCTGATGCTGCTGCTGCCGTGGTCTGTGTGTCACTGATGAGAATTCACCAACATCTCATCAATCTGCTGCACAGAGAAAACAACACGAGGCCTGGGGATGGAAAACAGACTGGCTGCAGAGAGACAAGTCGCCCTCTTGTGTTCAGAAATAGAACTGTCCTGTGCTTCTCTGCCTCTCCACACATCTCTGTGGACTCAATTCATCCCCCCAAATAAGGTGGATAAGTGGTCAACACACCAAAGGACGGTTCCCAAAATGTCCACGGGAGGGCAGTGTAGAGTCTCCAGCCAAACCAGCCTAAAACCATTTCCTCTTAAAACGGAAGACAAAGTGACTTTTAACTGTTGAATCAACACGACTGGTTGATTCTTCTGGACTCATGGACTGATGGATTGGACAGACTCTGGTCCAGAACTAATACGTCTCCTCCACACTGCACAACTCTTCAAATCTGCATGATTTTCCCCTCCACACTCCTGCTGCTGGAGATGGATCTGGCCTCAGAGTGTGTGTGTGTGTGTGTGTGTGTGTGTGTGTTTTCCCTCCCCAGCAGCTGTGTTTGGACTCATTTACAGCTCAGCTGACAACGCTCTGAGTGGATTAGAGGACAATGAAATCATTTTTAAACGAGAGAGCGTCTCCGGGGAGAGAGTAGTTTCCAGTAGATGATAAAAAATGGACTTTGTCTTCATTCTGTGCACAGATTCATTTCATTCTAATTGTCGGTACTCGGTTCACAGACCTGCCGACTGTCATCGCGCTCCAATCCAACTAATCCAACTTTCCGCAGGTAGTGAAAATAAAAGTTCGTGCGACGCAGAGTTTGTTTTTAAAAACCAAAATACAACTCTCCAGTTAGCTGTATTTCTCCACCGTGTCTCCACTAATGCTTTTCACATCCAGTTCACAAAGTTACAGTTGATTTGTTTCTCTACGTTTTTTTTTTTCTTTAGATTTCAATGGTGAGTTTCAGAAACATCTACAGTCGACACACACGTCAGTTGCTTTCCTGAACTAAGACACAGTAAAGGTGAAAAAAATGTATATTAAGGAGATAGAAAAAAAGGTAAAATGTTTAAAACTTAATTAACGAAAAAATAAATAACAAAATCATAATAAAAATAAAAAAAAGCTGGAGGGCATTAAAAATGTTTTTTTTATAATTTTTTATCAACACTCTTTTTAATAATTATTAATCTATTAAGCATTAGATGAAAAAGAACCCTCTTCAACGGCACAGGCACAAGCTCTGGAACAACCTACCACTAGATGGCAGCATCACAACTCAGAAGCATGTTAGGGGAAAGGAGCTAGCTATTTCAGCGATGAATCATGGATTGGAAAAATGTTCTTAGCACCTCCTGCAGCAGTGTTAAGGAAATACAACAACATAATATGGTGAGGATCTCTGTCTCGGATTAATTTTGGATTTTACTTCCTAGATCCCCCCAGTGATGGACTGTAGTAGTGTAGTACTGTAGTACTGTTAATACTCCACCAGCTTGATCACACTGGGTGGCTGGACTGGCACCACACTGGAAGGCGTTACCCCTCCATGGTGTTAATGGACTTACTTAACTCCCGGGCCCCGACTTGTGTTTTCCAATGAATTAAAGTGTCAGGGGCCACAAATCAGCGGGTGAGGCGGGGGGAGGAGAAGTGTGAGCCTGGTGGGCTCCAGGTTCCTTTTTAATGGTTTGTTCCCTGGACGCATGAAACCGGACCCTCCAGCCTGTTGATGCTGAGGCCCCCGTTTGCACGATCATCCAGCCATAACACGCACAGGCCGCCACACATGAACGCCATTACAGGCTAATATACAGTCAGAGCCCTCGTCTACCCCCCCGCCCACAGACCCCGCCCGCAAACATCTTCAAAACAAAAATATCTTTCTGTAAAATCTACCTCACAACTCCAGCCACTGTGGATCTGGATCTGCAAGTAATCGCAGAATCCCGCGGCCTCTGCACTAAAGAGGAATTTCCATATTGCAACATGTGACCACTAGGGGGAGTCTGGAGCACTGACAGAGGGGAGAGGAGGATTCTACCCTAGTGGTGGTCACCCATACTTCACAGGTCATGTTTGTTTCTTGTATTACAGCTCACTAGAAACAGCAAATATCTCAGTGCTGCAGCTGAGGCCTGGAGAAGTTTGGAGAAGATGTGACTCAGTCAAGGCCTGAAGTTAGACTGTTCAAATAAACAGGTTCTTAGAGCTGGACCTTCAACCACAACCAGAAGGACAGAGGAACAACCAGGTCTGAGTTGAAGCTTCACAGTTGGACGGAGGAAGAAAATACAACAAAGGCCTCAGCAGTCTCCACATCTGCCACCCAAATCACATTGCACCACACCGTACCTTCCTTCAGGTGGAGGAGTTCACAGGAAGAGTTGTGACATTTCTTGAATATTTAAAAAAACTATAAAGAGATTTTTTTAACCGATTCTTAGATAAAAACTTTATTTATAAAATACTTTATTTAATCTTTATTTAAATAGTTCTTCCAGCATGTTAGATAGTTAAACTATATTTTATTCGTATTTCTACCCTGAGCTGAAGTATTTTATTCCTGTTAAATGAAAACAATTTTTTAAAATTAAAATAAATAACATATTTTTTTTATTATTTTTAAGTCTAAACATTTTGCTATATTTTAATTTTTTAACTTTAATTTAACTGCTACTTCATTATTACTTTATTGTTTTTATTATTTCAAACACCTTGTATCGAGTCGTTTCGATTCACGACCCCCAGCTTCATTCCCGGACCAACCTCTCCCACCCTCCGCCTGTCTCTCCGCCCCAGGTGGCAGGGTAATTAACCCGGCCCAGACGGAGGGCCACACACAGCTGCCTCCACCTTGGGCTGAGCCGGGGCCCGGCTCTCTGACGGCTGCTGCAGTGGATCTGGACGGGCTGAGAGCCGAGGGGTGGAAAGGTTGAGTCAGAGCTGAGAAACTGGGGGCAGTTAAACTGTCACAACGATGCTGTTGGCGAAAAATCACATCCACATCTGCATAAAAAGGTTTTATGGAGTAAAAAAGTGAAACTAAAGGGATTGTGTTTGTAGCCCTTTGGGCACGTTGACATTTATATTGGAGAAGATTCCAGTATTTCACATCACACGCTGATTAAACACGTACATTAAAGATGCACGAGCCGTGATGCATTCAGGTGTCACGTGTACAAGTCAGGCAGAAACAGTGGGATGTAAAAATTTGTATATATTAACATATATGTATATTTTCTATATTATTTTATCTACATTGTAAAGTACTGTGTAACAAAAATTGCAGTGTCGTTTTCCAGCCGCTAGGAGTCAGTTTTTCTTATTATTGTGTATTTCTGCCCCAGTGGTGAGTTATAAACACTGCACACAGACTTATTAATGAGACTCTGGCTGCTCCAACGTCACTGTTTATGAGGCTGATGACGGTGACAATGACGCTCAGAGACCACAGGTGTCAGTAGAGAGCAGACAGTAAACTTCATGTTTTCCCCCTGAAACAAAACTCTGATATTTACTGTGTTTGAGGAACGACTTACAGCGACTCCGTCCACTCTGCTGCGTCTCCACTTCCCATGTCTCCACGTTGATGATGGTGCAGCGGGGTAATAACATGGCGATAGCGATCTCAGCAGCTGGAGGGCGGGACAAACAGGGTAATAATCAGGAGCAGTAAACAACAGGCCGTCTTCCTACGGACAATCATAATCAGCAGAGGAAGTTTGACTGATTCCAGGAAAAACTAAATACGTGATGATGGAGCAGGAGGACAGCATGAGGACAGCAGGAGGACAGCAGGGTCAGTGCTCTCAGAGACACCTTGATTTACAGTCTATCAACCACATAAATCATATTTTTACAATAGCTTTACTTCTGATTTTATCGTCTCCGTCTCCAGACTGCGATCATAACAGGATATTTGCTCCGAGATCTAATCTAAGAACATTTACCGGAGTCAACAGCTTTATTTTGGGAATCGTCTTCTATAAACAGCTACACTTTGTGGAGCATAAATCAGTGTTTCTCAACGGGTGGTTCCCACCTCGGTGTATGTTGTATATTTGATGCATTATAGTTAAAATGATATATTTACTACACAAATCTCCATGATTGTGTTTTATTTTTACGTAGATGCTGTGTTTGCATGTAATTTATTTGACTTTAGCACCCTCTAGTTTAGGCATGGGTAAACTACAGCTCACGGACTGGATGCAGCTTTTTAATCTGATCCTTCCAACTGTATTTAAGTTAATCTATTAATTTTTATTATCTTTTACCCTTTCTGTTCAATCGTCCATTTCCCCTGTGGGTGGCGCACAAAAGACTACAAGAACTGAAACCTTTTTTTTTGCTTTTTTATCCCGTCGTACGGGATCATTTGAAAGAGCCCTGGTTTAGACTTTAGGTTCTGGGTTGAACGGATCGTCACGGTTGTTGTTCTGAACCAAACAAAGAACCAAAGTCTGGTCTGGTGTCGTGTCACTTCATTCCTGAGGTCTCTCGCCTCTCGCCTCTCACTCACGTACCACACACTCACACAGGCCACAGGCTATTTTCATCTCCTCAAGTGAAAGGAAGCAAATAAGAGTGCATTAGCACAGGCCGGAGCCCTCGTCCCCCTCCGCCCGCTCCGCCCGCTCTTCCCCTCCACTCACACAAAGGTGCTGGGATTATTTTGGCAGGCGGCGAGTTTATTATTTTGTTTTATGGGGCTGGGAGGCGGGGGAGCTTGTTTTGCGGCGCTGGCCGTGATACGGCGGCTCCGTTTGTGAGCTTGTGAGAAAGGAAGCAGCAGTCAGATCAATACATCCTCTACGCACATTTCCAGCAGCGTGTGACGTGTGTGGGGGGGAAATGAGCTGGGACGAGGATACTCCGCTTGTTATGGATTTGACATGAACTTGGCCCCCGGCGTCTCGGAACGTGATGGATGTATTATTTTATCTTCCTGTCTTTGTTCACCTGATTCTGGCTGCCTGAGTGGATGAAACAACATCCCCCGTTCGGCCTTTGGACCAAGATGAAGTATAATAATAATAATCATCATAATAATAATAATAATAGAGCTGCTGCTCAAGGACCTGCACCGAGCCAAACACGCTAACCTGCAGGGTTGAACAGGATGACAACAGCTGACAGCCGACTATTCCTGGGCCTTAACGTTTAGATCCATGTAGAAAAAACATTAAGTACATTAACACATTAGCTCTTAGCTTTACCTTGAAGACGCAAAATATATTTATTTTACTTTAATGTTTGTTTAGTCTTGTTTGCAATTCCCCTTTGGTGAAATTCATAAAAAATACGTGGAAAAATTAATTAATTTCTGAGTTTATTGACAATTTTTTATGTAGTTTTTTTAATTAATTTTATTTTATATGTAGTGTTTTATTAGGTTTATTTAGGCTAATTTTTACAAATAAACATATTTGTTCATTAATTTCTAACTACTACTTTACACCTAATAAAACTATAAATAAAATATTATGATATATTTTCACATATTCAGACTAAATTGTGACTCCTTTTGTAATGTTTTCTAATACATTTTGGAATATTTCTGAGCAATATTTTACTGTTTCAGTCTTTTTTAATAAAGTGGTGGTTGAATGTAGAGAATTTTAATAATATTTCCCTGATGATGTGTGAACAGAGCATGAAGATCTGCAAGGATGAAGGTTCAGACCAGTTTGTGTTGTTGGTTCTAAAAATAATCTGCTCTTCAGACAATGATAGGGTGAGAGTTTTCAGGGGCCGCGGACGTCAGGACGTCAGGACTTCTGGACCGGATTTAGACTCAAAAGACAAAGAGACAAATTTAGACCAAGTCTGTCATCCTGATGGGAATGATATCTTTTTACATCTGAGTTACAGATAATCCTTCAGTCAAGAACCAGGAAGAAATGGTGAAATAAACAGATGGACAAGAAGGAAGTAGGTTCATAAAAAAGAAAATAAATATAATAAATGTGTCAGAATGGTCGGAAAACGTCTGCTACACCTGACCCTCCACTGAGCCGTGAGTTGGACAACAACTAAACGTTACTAAGACTAGTAGACAAAATAGTTAGGACAACTGAAACTCCAGTATCCACTTTGATTTAGCCCAACTATAACTTCAGAAATCATCTAAAAATCAGCTAAATAAACTACACATTATCAGGAAAAAAGGTGAAAATGTGATGGAAAAACTGTAACTGGCAAATAGGGGACAAGTCCTAGAACTGGTCCCTGCACCAGAGATTTGGCACACTCTAAAAAAGTAAGATCCCTATAATAATGTCACCAGACTTAAGTTTGGTTTGTCAAAAACACAAATATTAGACACGACATTAAACGTGCCGTGAAATGAAGCTTCTCATTAGACCCACGACAGCCGCCCTGACCTACAGCTGGTGAACCAGCGCCACCACTGGCAGAAGGAAAAAGTGCAGTTGACTTCAGGGAGGCAGGAGACGAGAGAGAACTCTGGAGGAGGGAGGAGACGGTGGTGGACGTGTGTCGGTGTTGGACGAGCCGAGCTAAAAATACAGGTGTGAGCGGCGACTGTAAATGAAAGGCTGATGACCTTCTGTCAGCTGTGGTGGCTCAGCACATAAATATAGTGTTGGATTATGGAGTTAATGTGAGAAGACGTCCCCACCACTGGACAGAGACTGGGTCAAACATTTGGGGGAAAAAAATTTAGCTTTTTTTTAAAGAGATTTCTTTTAAGATATGCAATTTCTAAAGATTAAAGTATCATTTGTTTTTATATAAAACTTCAGGACTGAAAGGAGGTTTAAAAAAATACCACAACAAATATACATGTAGGTAAAAAGGATTTGGATTAGATTTGAAATTTTTCCTAAAGAAAAGCATTCATTTTCTCACGTCTCTCTGTCCATTCGATGTTACACATTCCTTACTTTGAACCACCAGCTCCCAGACTGGCCCAAAATTTGTGGACTTCACATCTGGCACCCCCCCCAAAAAAATAAAAGAATCCACAAAACACCCTAAATGGGTTTATTTTTCCAGTGCCAAACCACATAGAAGGGGAAACAAGCTCTATCTCTTCAAATTTGCGATCATAAAACCTGTTTTTTCAGCTCTATTTAAAGCCGGGCCTCAGCCGTGAGCCTGTGATGAGAGGAAGATTAGAGTTCAGGTTTGGGGGAAGCTTTAAAAACAAATTACTATAGGTGAAGAATCCCACATCCACCAGAAAGGACGGCAATCCTAAATCTGGAGCTCGGCCTCCACAATCAGCT
The DNA here is from genome assembly GCA_016785265.1 of Paraplagusia blochii. Taxonomy (NCBI): domain Eukaryota; kingdom Metazoa; phylum Chordata; class Actinopteri; order Pleuronectiformes; family Cynoglossidae; genus Paraplagusia; species Paraplagusia blochii. Next base: position 12,201 of record JAFBJS010003016.1, read on the forward strand.
GGACTGGTGCGACCGCAGGTCTGAGCGGCGCTCCTGGACGTGTTACAGCACGTTACACCGTCGGTCACAAATCAGCCGTCATCACAGAGCTCCGTCGATAAGAGCACTTCTCCGCCTGTCAGCTCGTCCAAATTAAAAAGGCATTTGTCAGATGTGAAATGATCTTTGAGGACGAGCCCGGATCTGTTCCGCACATTTCTGGGAAGGCAGTAAATCTTAATCTGCGCTTCATTTTTTTTTCCTGCTCCTTTTTGCCCCAAATGATCCATTATATGACAGTGAATCAGGAGCCTGGAGTTGAGTGGTCTCCGATGCCTCTTCACATGCATACCTCCACTGCACCCCTGCACAGGATACAGGAGATTTGGACGTGAAGAGCTGAGCTGAGGCCCTGATGTCACAGATGACTCAGTCCAGAGGCCTGGACTGAATGAGAGCAGGACAGGAAATTAAGTACGTTTACGAGGAACTTCCATCTTCGCTGGGAATTCTCATTTTAGGAGCAATATTTCCAACTACAATCAAACCTTAAAAAAAAATCACAATTTGCTTTCCTATTATAACTTGTTACCAACTTTGACAGACAAAGCAGACTTTTAATCTGAAAGTTCAGGGTTCAAGTCCCTGTTTAGCTCAGCGGTCAAGGAAGAGGATTTGGATCTAAAAGCTTTTTTTCCTGAATTTCTATGACAATTCTGTCAATTCCATTGTCATTGTATTTTTTGAAATATATATTTTTATTTTATTTTATTCATGGCTAGCAATTGGCCAATGTGTTGGCCTTAAACTCTCTTTATCCTCATAGACAAAGACTCTAGAAATACAACTGTCATTGTAAAAAAATACATTAAATGAAAATAATAAAACTGTCTGTGGGAGAATGTGACCATTTTCGCAAACTTTTGGCGGCTTTGTTCAAAAGGAGCCACAACTTTCTTCTGGCCCAGACTTGAATAAAACACGACACATTGGCGCGTTTCCTTTTACCCTCCGTGAAACAAACTCTCACAACCGAGTTCCCGCGGGACTTTGAGATTAGTGAGAATGTGATGAGATGGTGACAAATATCCCGCTCTCCCCCCGTATCAACAACCCTGAACGCAACCACAATGGAGCGCGAGACGAGGCTCCGATTGGACTGGGAAACAAAACAAAACAAAAAAAGGAGCCGCGGCCAGGAAGCCGGGTATCATTTTCCAGACCCCTGTCAGTTTGCCTGCCACCTGTTGGACATGATCATTACCACTGAGCGAGGGTGTAGGGGGCTCAGCCGGCCACATTTATATCAACAAGCTGGGATAAAACTGTCTAATTATCCCCCACGGCCCCCGGCCCGACTCGGCCCCTCAACTCTCCTGGCCGAGCCGCTCCCATTTGCCAGCCTGGCCCGCAGCCAGACTCTGCAGGCTGGTATGTGGAATCACATGCTAATGACAGCTCTCTTTCAATCCCAGACCTTTGTAATTGCCCTGGGTGGTTCATACACTCGGTGGCTCCAGTCCAAGTCAATAGGAGGAAGGTCAAGAGGAGGTTTAATGGAATAAGGAGCAGGATTTATACTTTCTCTTTTGTAGATTCACTAAATTACTCTCAGATAGAAAGTGTTGACAATGATGATGACAAGTGACAAACAGTTTAGTGTCTTCTGCGCTGGACGTAGAAGCCAAGACTAAGTGTTTTAATGTTGGGGACTAGACTTTTGTCCTTCATAAAGACGTAAACTAATGAAAAACGTAACAAACTATGGATTAAGTCGTCTTTAAAAAGTGTCCAGGCAAATTTCTGCTGAACCGCTGGGCCATTTCGTCCCAAACTTTGATTGAAACTCAAAAATGTCTGTCTTTTATAGCATTATTTTTTTAATTGATTTTTATTATGTTGGTCTCAGTTGCTACACAAACAGCTGCACCTCCTTCATTTACGCTGCTTTATTTTAAATTAGGACGGGGACTCTGTCCACACACAGTTGTCAATGACGTGAAACTGGGAGACGACTGTAATTTTCTCAAACAAATGTTCCCTTAAAAAGACATGGCCGCCAATCTGCCACTTGTGCGGGGAACGCTCCGGCCGGAGCAGCTAAGCTTTGATGATCACACGTGATTAGGAAGCAAATGTAGACTAAATGTTAGCCATTTGCACCTGTGCAAAGCTGCCTATTATCATAACAGTTTTGATGGCTGAGGGAGGGAATGTGGAGGGTGGGAGCGGGGGCTTCCACGTCCCCCCTGGGAGGCAGCATTAAGGACTTAATTAGGACGCAGGGGGAAAGATTCAAAGTGCTCCAAGACGAGGAGGGACGCAGCGATGGGAAACCAGAGCTGATCGTCTTACCTAGTTCAAGGCTAATTGCTGTAAAGGATCTGACATGGACGTGCAGGGAAACATGGACATGAAACCAGACCACGTGAGGTCATCACTAAAAGCTGTTGGGCTTCTTGACCATATCTTGTCCATCTCTTTATTACATCCGACTCAACTTCCATGTGTGGAGGTGATTCATGTTCTGATCTTCTAGGTTTTTTCTCAGGCAACGTTTGATTTTATCATCTCAGTCTTTGAATAGCTGTCCTTTAAAGCACCGGCTGCAGAAGCGTCACTCAGCAGCCGCAGCCGTTACTGTGGTGTGTTCTCTTCCAGGAATTTGTCCTCACAATCTCTGATGAAGACGCAGCTGTGGCAGATATGATTACTACGACGGCCACAACATTGGACGCCAGCCCCGGGCGGCTGGAGCAGAGACGTGCGTGCTGCTGCATTAACAGTCTGATGTGGTACCCAGAAACAAAGTGTTGAATATCAAACATGATTGAGGACATGATGTCTTCTTTAAATAAAAACACCCGCTGCCTTAAAGGACACCGAGGGAAGGAGAAGGTTCAGTCTGGCCTTTTATTATCGACCTCCACTGCTGCTGTTTATTGTTTTCTTTGTACAACGTCGTCGTAATTACAAACCTCATATCCAACCAACTTCAAAAAGGCAATAAAGTTAAGATCTGTAATTTGGTCATTTCTTCATTTATCAAACTGAAGGACACGGGGAGGACATTCATGGTTTTAGCTGAAAAACTTCATTCAATTTGTCTGGGATATTATAGATAATTAGGTTTGTGGGACGGACGGACAGACAGATATACAGATGGATGGATAGACAGACAGACTGATAGACAGACAGACAGATAAATAGATGATTAGACAGAAAGAAAGACAAATAGATTATAGATAGATAGGTAGACAGACAGATAAATAGATGGATGGATAGACAGGCAGACAGACAGACAGATTACATTGCTATCCTCTAACAACAGTTGGTGAAACAAAACATAACAAACACAGAGGTTTTGGACCCATCTCAGGTTGATCCATGAACCTTGAGAGGCCCTCAAGCCTCATGTTGCTCTAACCTCAATCCCCAACACCTCTACTGTAGGTTACACCAACATCAAAGTCAGAAACGGGTTTATCTTTAATAAACGATCACTGCTGAACTTTTTATGGTGCAGAATATCTCGAGAGCGTTCCCCCATCAAGTGATTTCTTTTCTCTGACATCATTTTTAAGTTACGAGGCTCATGGGTCAGATTTATGTGAAGTGAGGTGCACTGCTGTTCTACAGATCATCAGAAAACCATTCCCCCGACAACATCCAAACTTTATAGAGTGATATAAGGCAAGGCTGCCCAATAAAAACACAGGTGCTTTACTTCCTCTGACAAGGACTTTTGCAGACTTCTGTTCAATTGCAGCTCCGCGGTGATATGTCATTTTTTTATTCCATGACTGAAGGAGACGTCAGTGCTGGACAGGCAGTTTCGGAGCCTCCTCCTCCTCCACCACCTCCTCTTGGCTATCACCTCCTAACATTAATATGCCAGCTTGTACATCTCCCTTGTGGCAACTAGTGATCTTTTTTGGCGAAGGCCAGACATTTCTGAGGAACTCTGGACTGAATTCTGTGCTATTTTGAGCTGCTGCAGTAATACTTTACCTCCGTTTCTGAATTGACCCTGCCATTTTTATGCAACTTGGCTAAAGAGACTCCACCTGGTTCACTTAAAGTAAATTGTCTTGGCCAAACAGTGAGCTAATATAAAGCTATACCATATATATATATATACTATGGCTGCTTCAGACACACTTTTGGCGTCTATTTAACCATTTCTGTTATTCCAATATTGTCCTTTTTATAGCCTATTTATTACGTTAACATCATCTTGGCTAATTATTGCATCAAACTGGGCCATTCCTTGTCAAACCTTAACTATTCTTGTGCAAACCTCCTGCCCAGGAGTCTCCTTCATTCGGTTAAATCATTGAATATAATATTAAAGTTTAGCACAACTTCTTCCTTTAAAGTAACTCACAGTTCAAGCCGATAAAGTACAATTTCCACATGAAACCGGAGGACGAGGAGGCCCACCGAGAGACAGCAAATTGAAACCCGGGCTGTGCCTGCAGGACCACAGGATGTGCCTGCAAAATGAAGACGTATCAGAATGGCGAAAAAGTCTGTTAGTGCCCGTTCGTATAAAGTGAATGGCTTGTAATGTTCTCAGGGCCCGTGGGGGACAGTTGCAAGGTTGAGGGAAGACTACAGGAAGAGCAGAATGGTTTTTACATAACTTTATTTTAGTGCACGACAGACTTTTCTCCCCTCCCTGCAGTTTAATGTTGTATTCCACTGGGTCCCGGAAGGAAGCAGTCCAGTAAATCCCGACTGCTGGACTTAAAAAGGAAACGACATCAGAAGACAGGTGAAAAAGTGAAAGACAAATACATGCGGGGGCCTCCCTGGTTCGTACGGTTTCTCTCCCGAGGCTCATCTTCCTGCTACACAATATAACGGCGCAGGCGGTTGGTTTAAATTTAGCCTGAGAGGAAGCCATAATGATGAAATAACACCTGGTCACGTTTAACGACGCAAGTCATTTGGTTAAAAAAAAAAAACCCAACTGACCACTAACTGTTTTTTAGATCATCTGACCAAGTAATCCCTGAGTTTCCAGGTCAGTTCATTATGGATAAAGTGACTGAAACCACACCTGAGTTCACTGGAAGTCTTCACTTAAGACCGCGGTGATGAGTTGAGCCGATGTTGTTTCCATCCCTTTTTTCTACCTGTTCATTCAGAGGACAGGGTTTAAAGGTCTGGGGGGGTTGAGGTCGGGGTGAAAAGTAAACAGAGTTCCTCCATCCACCTCAGCTGCTCCCAGCGCGCTTCAAAAGGAGTTTCCATATGTTTTCCTGATTTGAACACAGTTCCAGGATCAGCATTTCAAGACGTTTGCATTAGTGCACTTTTTCTTGCACATTTGTTTTCACTTTAATCCATTAAACGTTCCCGTTGCCAGAGAAGACGTGAATATGGTCAAACCGTATGTCAATGTTATATATAGCACAGAAGTGTAGGACGTCGGCGTCAACGGGGGATTTATTTTTGGAACATAATATATTTTAGGGACAGAAAAGGACAATTACAGGAAAGAGGACACTTTCCTGGTCTTTCCTTTGGTTCATATTTATAGATGATTTAACTATTTATCAAAAAAGGCTGAGGTTTTGTCTATTTCTGAGCAAACTATCAACACATTATCAACTAAAATGTCATCTGATTTAATTTAGCAAAGGTTTTTGGCACAATTACGGCTTTTGCGTAAAACAGGAGTTTTGTTAGTCAACTGGACGTTGTTGTGGTTCTCTATGTTGAATTCTGCCTCACCTGCTCTTATATCTATTCAGTCCAATCTAATCCGTCTAAAACACTGAGGAGCGTTGGACAAATTCCTAACCCTGTGTCAAACTCAAGGCCCGGGGGCCAAATGCGGTCCGCCAAGGCATTTTGCATGGCCCGCAGTATCTTACAAAACATTTTATAACATAAAGGCAGCAGAGTTTCTTAACATAATAAATAAATAAACAGCAATAACTAAGTTATGTAAATAAATAATAACAAAGTGTAGTAACGTGTTATGTTATGATGTTATGGAGATGTTACATCTATAGTCATCACTGCTGTAAAGGGTTTCCATCGTGACAGAAACACGTCTTGCGTCTCTGTTTGTCTGTCTTCACGAGACGAGGTCAGTAATGACCATCGGGCCGTGTTTCTGTGAAGGTTTCATCACATCCAACATGTGCTGGACTCCAAGTGCTTGTTATGGTGGAGACTGATTCTGGTGCAACGTCCAAAAAGTTGCAGAGTGGTTTATGAAGTCATCTGACCAGTTGACAGTGCAATAAATAGATAAAAGACAGGAAATAAACACTGAAGGTCCAGTTGTTTTCATCTTCCAGGCCATTTTTGGCTCCAAAAGTAAAAAAAACCTTCATATATTTATCCTTTTTAAGGATAATGGTTTAATTATTACCAGCTGCCTGTTACAATCACATGACTGATTGTCTTCTTATAACTCTTAGCCAGGTTCATTATTTTTATTATGCTTAACGAGTGTGGATTCTTCTTCCATGAAATGCTCGTCACAATATTTACATATCTGCTTTAATCAATGTGGTTCATTTATTTTACCGTATTAAAGTAAACACACTGGAGTGTAACCAGCTGCCTAATAGACACAGGGAATTTAAATAAATGGAATTGCTTTAATATGAGGAATTTCTAATAAAACAAGCCGTTTCAACACATGGGAGAAAAGTGTTTGACTGTCCGTTTCCCAAAGGAGGGAGAATATGGGGGATTTTACAGGAATGAAGGGCGGGAGGCGGTGATACGGGGGTTAGACGGAGCAGACGGGAGCCTTGAATCTCTACAAAAGTTTACAATAACATTATGACAATTCATATTTACCATCTGAAGGACAAAAGGAGAGCTGCCACAGCCTAGGAGCATGATAAAGTCCAAATGTTTGGAAAGGCAATAGGGGGAAAAAAAGCAGCGTGAAATCTGAGTGTTTCAATGTCCAAACACACCATGACCGCCGGCCATCTGTTTTTTCCCCTGCTACAGTTTGGACGCCAACGACTTGGTCCACAGTGGTGCGTAACCTCAATAAATATGGCAGATCCACAGAGACGTCCCCCAATTTGTCCACTGCTGATTCATCTGGGAACTAATAGTACAAGACAATAACCATGTGAAAGACATCAGTAAACACGTGCGTAAATCACATGATGACCCCGAGCCGGGCCAGAAACGATAGTCTGCACAAAATCAGGCGGCGGTCAGATGAGCTCAGGCCTGACGGAGGGACGACACCGAGGTTACTCCACAGTTTGAAGACACTCACTGTCAGTGAATTTATGAGAATATGTCCTTTCACTGACCTTGTTAGCAATTACGGACGCCTCCCGTCCCTAAACCGTCCCAGGATTGACAGGAAAGTCCAGCAGACATGAGAAGAAAGAGCTCCAGTGTCTGACTGTTACACACCTGGACGGCTTTACGACTCCTGTCATTTTATATCACTCTTTTCCAGGCGTCGTGGGTCAAAAACAGTTACAACTTTTTCTCTCTCTCCAGGAATGACAGACTGAATGATTCCATAAGTTATTACTTTATACAGGAGATTCAATATCTGTCGCGTGTGTTCCACTGATACAGAAGGTTGGTAATAAAACACCATCGACCTGGTTGGTTGGTCCTCCAATTAAACAAAAAAAATAGATGATCAGAAAGATGGAGCGTTCATTTGAACGAAGATAAATGCCATGTCAAAGTCAGTTATAAAACCTAAAATGCTAAATTTCTGATGTCGTCTAGTTGGGAAAGACAGGCATTGCGGGGGAAAGAAAAAAGGAAATGTAAGAAAATGAGAAAATTTGGACAAGGTTGGTGGGCCACATTAAAAAGCTCATCGGGCCAAACCCGGCCCCCGGGCCTTAGTTTGCCCGTGCTTGCTTTAACCTAGTGTTCACCTAGGAAAAGGTGGCGCCACCCAAATCACATTGTACCATATTGTGAGTCTTCCAGTGGATGGAGAGCCTACTGGAAGATATGTGGGTCGGAACAGTGCTATAATCGGAGCTGCTCAGTGGTGACCTGGCAGCTGGAGGATTCAAACCGGAAGTCTTGTGGAACCAAGTCAACTTCCTTAAACCACCAGGCCAAGTTCTCTAGGAAAACTGGACTGACTCAGTCCCACTGACTCAGTCCCACTGACTCAGTCTAAGTCCAACACCAACTGAGTTTTATCATGATTACAGTTATAAACTGTCATCTTCTGGGCTGAGGTTCAACCATTAGCTAATTGGTTCATACAAAGTTGAACCTCAGTTTTCTTTTTCTAATCCCACCCATACAGTATATTAAGGTGGTGATGCCTGTACTTTTTCCAAATCCCAGTTGATGATTAATGCTGAACGTGAGTCATTTCATTCTCCATTTACACCTTGAGCTGTAAACACCCACCGATGTGGAAAGTGTCGCGTCTGTATTTCAAAATCCATCTAATCCGTATGCAGTGACAATTTTATTGTGCTCATAAAATGCAAGGCAGCTGCCCTCAAGCACATTGTATTTTCAGCAGGCGGTTTAAAAAGGCTTAAATTACACTCAAACAGCATTAAGATGAATGGATTGGCAGCTCTAATGTGAGAGAGAGTGTTTTTTTTTTTTTGTCTCCACACAGAGAGGGAATTTTCCTCCGCACGACCGTGCCAAGAGCAGGAGGGAAAAGTCAACTCCATTCAACTATTTGTCAACTCCCTTTAGAAACATTTAATAGTAATAAAATTTATGGTTCCAGTTTCCAAAGGATACTGCCAGTGAAGTTCATCTCTACGCAGAAGTGGTTGTAAATGCTACCATTGTTTCAGATTTTGATTTACGACTCGACCCTTTCCTCTGCACCGAGGGTTTTTAACATATAAAATAGTGGAGCCTGAAGAAGAAGCAGGAGAATCAATGGAAGGAAGACTAGGAATTAATCAGTCTGTCCTTCGTCCCATTCATCTGCTGCTCCGCCCTGTCCATTCACTTTATTCCATACTGTCCATCAGGGGACGCAGGTTTCAGGGGGAAGATTCACTCTCATGTCCTACCAGGACCAATGACAGAACCAGACAACTTTCAGGAATCCGCCGAAGCCACAGCGTTTCCAGAATGGAGTTGCCATATGGACGCCGCGCTCTGAAGTTGCCTGGAGACGGGCTAGAGCATCAACTGTCGGAGCCACTGAAGTGTGTTTAAGGAGAAAAAAAACCTTCCATCCTGGTTTGATATATGGAGAACAACAGAACAAATTAAGTCGACCAGAACCAGGGTTTTGGGATAAGAGAACTGAGCGGGTTCTGTGTGATCCGCTCATTTCCTCCATTTCAATTACCTCTGGTTTCCACTGTTTTTCCATGACTGTATTGTTCATGATAGATTACGAGAGTGTGTTAGTCATTGTGCGGATCAAAGTTTAAAGTGTAAACTTTTTATTGGCCATTGTGGACTCGCCTGTAATAAGGTCATTAAAGTGTGGCCTGCTGGATTGGGATTCTGGGGGGAAAGCAGACGGTGGTCACCATGAGTTATGGACCATCCAGGAGTAGTAAAAGCCGCTGATGAATTAGTATGCGTTTCTATTTTTTCCTCCGTCCCTTTTTCATCCTGACGCAGGAGAGGAAATGCTCTTTGTTTTCTAAAGGATGTGCAATTTTCTTCCCGTCATCCCCTTCACAGGAACCCTCCCATCCAACCCTGCAGCCATCAAACGGAGGATTTAGAGGCCTCTGGCTGCAGCTACAGCTCCCTGCAGGAGCCGAGTGGCAACTCACTAAGGTCAGGGAGGAAAACTAATTTGCAAGACGAGGGGGAAAAAAAAAATGACAGAGAGGATATTCCAAAAACCTTGGCAAAACTTCCGCTATTCACTTTCATATGGAGCATCAATCAAGGCTGCTGCTCTTTTTACTCTTTCATTATTGGGAAAAGATATAAATTTTGTGCAGATACTGAATCGCCGGCTGAAAATAGTCGGATAAATCCTTCTGTTCAGACTATCAGCTGCTGCGGAGACATTCAGCTTTATTTGTCAGATTAAAAAAACAAGTCCAAGTTGACGTGAGCTAATTCCGAGCTGCTGATCTGTCTCCTTCATCCCGACTACCATAATAAAAGACTATTTTTGTTGTTTTTCCCAGAAAATGTTCTGGGCATTTTTTAAGATGTTTGAGTAAATTATTACATTTGCTGATTTTATTTTCCATCTCGTTTCCTGGGGATTTTTAGAAATATTTAATGTAATAACAAACTGTTTAGTTTACTGAGCTGATTTACTTCCCTTTCTTCATCAAAGTATGATTTAGGCAGGATAAATTAAATTACAGCTCTGTTTCTGCCACTTTAAGTTGAAAGTTCTGGTTCTGTACATTTACTTTATTTGATAAGCTGTGGATAAAGGGGTGTAGATTTAATGTTCATCTCCGGCGTAAGAGGAGGAACTTGGAGAAACACATCTCCAAACCCAAGGGTTTATTAGATATGGCTGTGAACTCTAACATTCTCTCACTTTAACCCCACGATGTTTAGAAGGAAATCGAAAAGACGTCACATTCAATTTAGCTGAATCAGAGTGAGGAGCAATGGAGCAGAAACATTATCCACACCCTCACACTGCACATGTGTGGATTACATTATACTCCGCGTCCTTCCTTTACCAAACCTGTGTAATTTATGGGGAAATAAATGTATCCCCTTCCTGACAATTAAACCACAACTCTGAAGGGTGGCACAGAGAAGATCTCATTTCACAGAAGACGGGGGAAAAAAAGGAGACAGAGGAGACGCGAAAGCAGCAAGATTCAAGATTCAAGCTCTGACTTTGACCTAAATCACGCAGCGAAACGACAGAAAGAGGGATTTTCTGTCGGTATTGAAAAGTGAAAAGGCGTAACTCCGTGACATTAACATCAGCACATCTGTCACATCCCCAGTGGATGGAAGGAGGAGCAAAGTGAGTTCAGATGTGGCTGCAGCTCAGCTGACAGGTGGTTGAAGAGATGATGGAGGCGTGGAAGGCACACACACACACACACACACACACACACACACACAGACCAGCGTCCTCCTGACACTGATGTTATAATTTAGGGTGTCTGTGTCCAAGGAAAGGTTCTTGAAGAAGGATGATAGCAGGGATGATAGCAGCGTATTTTTCAGCCACAAATCACAAGCGAATATAAACACATTCAGATTTATATCACGTTACTGCCAAACAAATTCACAACGTACAGAGCAGGAGCGGATTTACGACGCCATTAGTCCCGCTCGTTTCTGTTTTCCACTGCAGAGTTATGGTCTCAGAGCTTGGACGTGAAGACGTCCCTCATTGTCACAAATGGACAGAAGTCAGTCTACAGTACAGACAGACACCAACAGGAGGTCAGTGAAGGGAATCGCACCGACGACAACAGACCAACACAGACATGATCTGGTCACAGCCTCAATTTAAACCAAAATATTTTCTTAATAATTTTAGAAACATAATCTGTTTATAATCATTTTACAAAAACAGATTTTGACTAACCTTTAACTAGCGGTTCAACTAACTATTCCCCAAGCTTCTGCTTGACAAAATTTTACATTTCACATTTAAGAATTTTGCAATAATGGTTGGAATCCATGAGAAAATAGAAGTGTTTGACTAAACATCTACGTGTTTCTTCATCTCCGTTGGTGGCTAATCTTTAAACACTTCTGACAAAGACAACCCATTTGTTCCAAACTCAAATATTCCCAAATTCCAAAGGTTCCGTCCAGCTGTGAAAGCAGTTAAAGATGGGATTTGGTTCGGTTCTTCTTTGGGGCCCACTCTTGTAAATGGTGGAATAACAGCCTCATTTTTACTCTCGCACTCAGAGCTCATTAAAGGCCGTGGATCTTTTCTTTTTTTTTTTTTTTTTCTTACAAGTAAATTTCCTGAAATTAAGTCATTACATGAGAGGGAGCTGATGAGGTCACACCTGACAGGAAAGACGTGAGTGTGACTCAAGGAAAACACAAAAGAAGTCGAGGTCGTGCTGCCCCCGACTAATCTTCTCATATTCTTTTGTTTGGATGGTCTTTGATATATTTTTCTTTTTCAACTTTAAAGTGACATTGTCATGTCCTGAAAATACAATTAGAGCCGGCGTTGGCTTTCATCGACTTCCTCTGATTAAACACAAAAGGACGAAGCAGAAAATCATTGTTTTTTCAGATGTGTTGGGCTGCGGTCCGCGCTCATTGTTTATGGAAATACGTGCTATCCTTCTTTCTAATTACGCAGGAAAATGAGTGGAAAAAGTAATTTTCACCGCTACACACACGCAGGACAGGGCTTCCTGGAGCCGATGTGCTCTCTTTTGAATAATCGTAGTGTGAGTGCGGTACCGCAGAATCCAAACACTCGGCGAAGTGTTGCTCCGGGCCAGCGGAGGGTCATTTGCTTAATGTCGAATGAATCTCTAATCCTGTGTAAACGTCAGCCCTTGAGTAGTGAGAGCTCCTGCAGGGAGAATCCTGCAGCCAAAAACTCTCGCTGCCGTTCCTCGAGCTGGAGACAAGGTCAAGGAAATAATATTTGATCTGTTATGGCACTCTTATAATTATTTGGACCCTGGAGAAGATGGAGGAGGAGGAGGTGGAGGTGGAGAAACCTTTTCTTTGGCTTGGCTGCTGCCTTCTAATATTTCACGGGAAAGATGTGAAAGTCATATCACAACTTGTGGCGGAGGAACGCTGCTGGAGATTCCTAAATCAAACTGGAAATGTATTCCCACTGTGACCTTTTATTTTAATAATTATCATTAATATTAACGACACTTTAGGATGAACACCATTAATTGGTTTGCATCAGCGTAAGCTGAGAGACTACGATTTTTCTTCTCTGGACTTTTACGAATTCAAGACAAACTCTGAAATTGTGAAACTTGCAAATTCAAGATAATAAATTCTCATTTTGTTGCATCAATCTCCTCAATACAGTCAGTTTATGGAGCGACCAGAGTCTGAATGAAGAAACTTCCAATGGGCTGCAGGAGGAAGTCGAGGAGGAGGTCAGAGTGTTTGTCTTTCTTGTTTGAATGAATGGGAGGAAGTGCGGACGCTCTGGGGGTCTTCAGTGAGAACTGGACTCAGTGGTGGGTCATCACTGAGATTTAATAGTTGTTAAATGCAGGTGGTGGTAAGTTACTGCCTGTTGAACAGCCTGGCAGGTTTACAGTGAGGATGGTAAAAAAAAAACACAGGCCTGGTCAAAAGATCACGAACACACACATCCCAACATAGATGACTACACTACACAACATCAGTATCAATTCATCACCAAACAATTAAAAATCCAATAACAATGTCTTGGTTTTTCCACATTTTCTGGAAACACAAATGGTTTTAAGACTTTACCTGAGTTTTGAGAACAAACGGTGACAAACATCGGAGTTTGGACAAAATTAGCACAATTTTATATCAGCAAAAGTTAATATCAAACATCTCTATTTATATAAATAGAATATTTACGCAATTACGATACATTTTTCCATGTCTTTCTTATCTTAATCTTTTGGTTTTGACTCAACGTCTTAGCCAATGCTTTACTGTCAATGGGGGACATTGGGTTTGAGGAATTCTACAAGAATTTTCTTTTTTTTTATAGTTGTATCGTTTTACTGAACACCTTAGAGGTTTTGGCTCAGGGACCAAATTTATGGCAAAAAGTGAAGTTTTGTCAGGAGAAGGAAAATGATGAATATAATAGTGAAACGTGATACTTGCTTTGGAAGAGGAGGAAGAAATAGTTTTGATAACGTTTCACGATTAAATCTGTATAAAATAATATTCATGTACGAGTCAGGACGACAGGACGACAGGACGTCCTATGGACGGCAGTTATAGGAGGTGGAGGAGGAGCTACATACTGTTCACCAACAGTAACCCAACAGTTTGGGTACAGAGCAGCCACAAAGACCATCACCAATCACCTCACTTTCTGTTGTCCTCTCCTCTCCTGTCTCTCCTGTCCCCTCCGTCTCCAGAATACCAGGCATTCCTCTTTGTTTGCTCATAGTCCACCCTCCCTGTGGATCCCAGGCCTGACTTTCCCAAAGCCGATATTAATATCACAGGCCATTGTAATGGAGTTATTTTCATGGAAGCCCCGGAGGAAGTCACGTGGCTATGATTAGTCCCCTGAGGGGCCCCGGAGCCTCCATTAAGCTGGTTGTTTTAACTCACATAAGCATCAATGAAGTGGAAAAGCTGAGGAAGTAGCTATCACTCTGGGTGTTTTCTGAAGACCTATTTTGTTAATGGGCCCAGAATATTTCCCCCCCTCTCTTTAAGCCAACAGGAGGGGGGCCGAGGGTGGAGGGGCCGGGGGGTGGAGGGGCCGAGGCTGGAGGGGCCGGGGGGTGGAGGGGCTATTCTTGAAGTGCAGCTTTTGCAGAAAGGACCTACACATGTGTGCGTTTATCCGGACCCACCTCCATTAAGATTGATAGCGATGGGATTTAGTGGTTAACACACTGTTAGGGGAAAAAATGCAGCACAAGGAAAAGCACACACACCCTACACACACACTCTACGACTACACGGAAGAGCGAGCACCAATGCATCTGCCATCAGGAAGACCCGGCAGTTAAGATGGGGGGCCTTATGGGGGGGGGGGGGTCATACGTTTACTACATGAACCACGCATGTATGTACAGGAGTGAAAAAAGCAGACGCTGCCACATGAAGGTTTCCTCCCATAATTCTCCTCACCTCCTTACTTGACCTGGAAGACCGTGGACCACTGACCACAGGAAGGACGGAAGTGTCCTCAGGCTGGTTGACTGCTCTCAGGTGGACTGACACTGATATGGAGCGTGGTCAGGCGTCGTACCGTCAACCTGACAAGGCCTGAAAAAAAAAAAAAAAAAAAAAAAAAAATGAGTCCTGGTCTCTGTCTCAAACACTTTCTGTCGTCACCAACTAATCACCTGTTATTTTAACAAATGTTGAATAAAAAAATGTATTTTAACTTCTTTCTGTGTTTCTCCAAAAAAAAAAATATGCTCTTGTTATTTATATTAAATAATACACAGAATATTATTTTTATTATCACTGCTGCCTTTATTTCAGGCTGTTATTCAGCAGCACTGAAGCCTCAGCTGCTCACTCTGCTGTCTTCACCTGCTGAATATAGGCCTGTGTTTACAAAGTACTTTCCCATGTTACCCGTGACTGTAACATGAAATCACAGCAGGGGAGTTTGGTATTAAAAACTCACATGTCAGCAAATAAGTCCGCTGGGTTTTTATCATTATTGTTTTTTATAAGATGATAGAATTTTGACTCTAAAGTCGAGGATTTACTGTAACTTTCTGTGTTTTTACTCTACTTGGTAAATATATTAAGGACAGGCTTGGACTGTGAACAGTATTATTGCCAAATTAAATTATTTTTTCTTCATTTAAACTATTTTAACAGTAATTGTTTTTTTTGTCCTACTCATTTAATGCCAAACGTCATAAATAAAATATCTCTCCTTATCCTTGAAGCATCTTCATGGAGAACGGCTTCAGTTTCATCTGGACAATTCATCGTTTATGGACATTTTCACCATTTCATAGTTATTATCATTATCCGGTTTTATTCTATTTTCCAGATGTTTGTAGCTAAAACAAATAAAAACAGTCCCCAAAAAAAGTCAAATAAATAAAGGAAATAAAGTATGTGAAACTCAAAGAAAGCCAAGAAAAAAGATTTAACTCATCCAAACAACTGAGCCAAGAACTGGTCTAATGTTTGACAACAGGAAAACATTTCACACTTTGGAGCCGCTACTATTTTCAGCCACATCTGCAGGTCACATAAACATGGCCGTCAGTCGGTTCCCATCACTTTGTCCTTATTAATGTCAGCTCCATGTTGGGCCTTAAGCTGCACAAACACCCACACACATGTTCATGATGCAGTCGCAGCACGGGCCCCGGTCGACCCCGGTGTGTTAAACTGACACACACGTACATATAATACGCCATCTCACCCCCCCCGCCCCAACAACCAATCACGTTCCTCACGCTGCGCGGTCCTGACCCGGGCCGACTGGAGGGGAAATGGAAGATACACATGGAGGCTGTGACATCGCAGCCCCGGACTGGTCCCCAGCGGTCCGGTCCAGAGGAGGTCGACGGTCTTGGTGCACATTAACTGGAGCAGGTGCAGTGAGCAGGGGAGGCTTGTTTTCCCTTCATTGGCTCCTCAGGAAATCATAAAGCAAATATATTGCTGGAGGACAGTTTTTGGGGTGCCCTGTGAGCAAACTGAGAGGGGAAATGGATCAACGAGCGGCCGCGGGGGACGGTAAATCAACAGGCTAAAAGGAGAGTTGAATGTACTGTAGAGGGGCCCCCGGGGGCCCAACCCAAGGCCGGGGCCTCTGTCAGTCAGAGGCTGGTGTTAATGTGGAAGCCAGCTGGAGTTGGCAGCACACGCCTATAAGGAAATGATTGAGCTGTCGGTGTCAATCAGCAGAGCACCACTAGAGGCCATTGTGTCACAGGACAACAGCCTGGCAAACATCAAGGTTGACTTTAAGATTTTCTTTTTCTTTTTAGATCTCTCTATCTTCAGGAGAGTGGATTGGATTTTTTTCTCAATCCCAGAAACCATTTTTTTTCCTCGTCATGTCTTTATGACACGATATAAACATGATGAGGTCTTCATTCAGGATAAAAAAGGTAAGACAGGTCAGTCAGACAGACAGGCTGTAATTTATGTGCGTCAGCGTCAGCGGTATTTTTTTCTTTTTCATGGCAGACGCAGAGCAGTTGAAAAGAGTCTTTCCATGCACGCTCCTCAGAGTAATGGCTCGTCACTAATCGATTTGTCCTGCTTGTTTAAACTCCTGTGAGTTCCTTCTGACCCTCTGTCAGAAACTGAACAAACATCTCACCAGCCTGAAGGTCTCATCACGGCTCTGCCTCCAGGTTCAGACCTGGAACCTGATTGGGCCACAGCGACACTTTAACTTTCTCTGAATTTTTTTTTTGTAGATTTCAACATCTTACTTATTCTAAAACATGGGAATTTTTTATCTTCAGCTCAGAAGCAGACACTTGGAGACCAGACCTCCAGCTTGACATCATGGACAACAGCATAAAAAAACAACTCTAACCACCAACTGTGCTCCGGGCAGCGATTGTACAAAACTTGGAGTTAATGAAAAAGACAAAGGAGAAGCAAAAAAATATATATATTATGTAATCACTCAGTTTGTTTCGATAGTATTATTGCAAAATGTTACTGACTAATTTAAGGCGTTTCCAACAGTTTGATCATTATAATAATAACAGTGTATTACTGCAACAAATAATGAAGATTTGATTACTGCAGCATTAAATCTGACCAGATATGATTCTGGTTTTGGTTTTTTTTGTGACAAAATTGAACAAAAGAAAAAAATTTCCCCAGTAGATGACTTTAAAAATGAAGAGATCCCTTAAAAATATGTAATCAAAAATATGTTCTCACAGTTAAATACTGTATATATATATTTTTTTTTTACAGCAACAGTTTTCTTCGTCAGGATCTTGGTGACAAAGGTCTGCAAAAAGATGAACAGCCACTAATTTAGCTTTTTGTTCCCCTCTCAACGAATTCTACTGCTGCCATTGTATTCCACCACCAAACACACACATTCTCTCTCTCACACACACACACACACACAGACACACACTGACACACAGCTCAGGACTTTTCCTTTCTCCTCTTTTACACATTAGAGCAGCTGAGGTTTTCTGCTTCTTCTGGAAGGTCAACACTGCCATGGGAGGCCCAGCTCCGTCTGCCTCCTGCCTCCTGAATGGGGCATTAATATTAGCCTGGGACATTATTTGGTCCTGGCCCAATTTTTTCCCTGATTGAGGGTTTCAACACATCATATTAGAGAAACAGCTGTACTACAAATTAGTACGTTCTCTCTGACATTGACAAATGTGCTCCTCAGGCGCTGTTTGAAACCCTGGCTCTTTCCACAGCCCTGTTGCTGTTGCCCACCTTCCCAGAAAAGACAAACGTCACATGGACACACAGGTCAAAGCCATACACTGGCCAGAAGAGACAGACAGAGCTGTCGCACTCTTCAATCCCATTGTCTTTTATTTTTTACCCAGCGACGCCAAAGCACATTTGCAGGCAGTTGGGAGCGAGAGTGTTCACCGCTGAGAGACAACCGTCACGTGACTGAGAACTCAAATGAATATTTGGTTTCTTTCATAATGACCGGTGATAATTTTACATTAGGGTCTTTAAGCTGAAACTCAAGACTCTTTGGAGGTCCCAGAAAAGAGCAGGCTGTGCTATTAGAAGCACTCGTTTAGAAAGTGATCCATTAGTTTCTAACGTTATGAGAAGTGGAACAAAGTCCACTCCACTCTGAGAAGGATTGGATTCACAGTAACTACAGACTTCAGGGGTGTTAATCACAAATGTGTCAAACTGTGGCCTGCAGATCATATCAAATGTGTTGCCCCAGTATGTGGACCCTATATAGTATATGTGTAATATTATAACAGTGTATATTCCATGTTATATTACATACATTTTTGTTGAATCTGTTCTTGTGGCTGTTGAAAAAATAGATTTATAATAAGAAATAACTAGAAAGGCCACAGATAAAGAGACAGAATAAGAAACAAATACCATTTATTTGTGTTTTGTGTCTAATTTAATATCTGTTATGTTCACAATATTGGTCCAGATTCAATGTTTATGCAAAATATGGAGGGAAATATGAACAAATACCAGAATTTTATTGATAAATATTAAGCTTGGCCCCAGAGTTTGGCCGAGTTTTTAATGTAGATCAGAGAAACTACAAGACAAACATCAGACCACATTACAAGAACCATAGGCTGTGACTGGGCCCCACACCAGACTTTGAGCCTCTTCATCCAACATTTGATGGAGAAGATGATGGAAACTGCTGTTTTTAGCCTCAACATTGAAAAAACAAATAAGTAACATGAGGATAAGACCTGACCAGCACAAAATCTCAGGAGGGAACTTGAGTGTAGGAAGTGGAAACACACACACACACAAACACACCGTAAATAGCATGAGGGGACCATCAGACACGCCCCTCACTCAGCGCCTTTCCAGGTAACTGATGGTTTCCACTTGTGAACATGCAACTGTTAATTGTGGTGTTGGGTTGTATCAACAGTCACACTGTCGTTCTTCTACACACTCCTGGCATCGCTCCCCTGCCAGCGTTCTAAAGTGCTGCGGTCACAGAAACCGCTTTTTTTTTTCTTTTCTTTTTCATTTTTTGAGGTGAAGGGATTATGCCAACACTCACTTGGTATTTTGCAACTTAAACGAAAAAAGATGAAGAAGAGAGAAGTGAAACTACATCAGGGCTCTGGCAGCGGGAGCAGCTGGAAAGCGACACGTTCCAGGGTTAAAGTAACAGGAAAATAAAAAACGGCACTTCCCTATTTTTAACATTTACAGTTATTGTAAAGACACGATAACAATGTGGGGTCGTTTGTCGTGAAGTGGACGTTGGAAACTTCACCTGGAAAATGACGATCCTCAGAACCTCTTTTTTTTTTACTCTCGTTTCTTTTATTCCTTATTTTGTGATGATACAGAATCACATCCTACGTTTAACTCACTGGTGACCCGTCTGTCATAATTTCTCTAGAAAACTATATTGATACCACAGCAGGTCAACTTCCTCAATCCAATGATGACACACTGCAACTAGTTTCCCCTTTTATTATCATCAGATTCACTGTTAGGCAAAAAATAAAAGAAATGTAAAAAAAAAAACCAAGGCATTTGATGTTGCTCATCTTATTATACTAAAATTAAGTGGAATTTTATTGACCCTGCCGCAGGTTAAAAGGACATTGGAAAGTTTTTTCACAGCGTTTTATCTTTTTTTAACAACTTTCAGGCAACCTCATTTTTTGTCATTTAAAAACCCTTTTCTAACAAACTAAATTTCTCAAACGAACCCTTTACGACAAGTGTTAGTCACAACGCAGCAGCTGTGTTGGGGTGTTTTGAGGTCAAGATTAAAATAGTAATATCTTGTGTTATTTTCTTGGAAAATGCTATTTGTACATTTTTCATGTTCAACATTGGATTTTGAGCGCCCCTGCTGTTCACCTCAGGTAATGATGTCGTTTGTTGGCCACAGGGATGAGAGCGTTGCCACCAAGTGAAAAACTCAGGTCCTAAGGCGGCGGCCGGTGATAAAACAGAGCAGCAGACCACATAGTAACTTTGAAGAGGAGATGGTCGGCTGTTTTTGACATTTCACTTCTGCTCTGTGATGTGCAGCCAGCCTCCTGGTTCCTCTGTGGGGAAATATCACCAGACTCTAAGCGTAAGCCAGTAAAGGGAGCAATGTTATTCTTTCTGCCCTGCAGAGTGGCAGAGACGAGCTAAATATCTGGCCATAAATATGACCCCGGTGTAAATCGGGCCTCTGGCACAGCATCAATGGAGCGAGCGCTGTACCTACTGAGTGCCAGGAAGCCCAGTCCCCAGTGCCACAAAAGTGCTTATGTATTTGACTCCTCACATCATTCTGACTCTGCAGGATCGCAGCACCTGCGACTGACATTAGGATAAAAATGCAGGAACCTGAGAGTTTACACAAGTCAATGTCAATGACAGACTCAGAGCTTGTTATGTCTCACACTGAGCTCGGACCCAGACCCACGTCTGGTGTCAGCCTCTCCATCATCCCAAGACCAGTGACTAGAACCAGCCAGGTGAGACAGGAGTCCACTGGAACCAACAACAACAACAACAACAACAACATCCTGTCAAATGACATCCTAGATCAGGCGTTTCCAGCCCGTCAGGTCACGGATCGGACCGGTGACTAACTATACTTCATTCCAAAAATAATCATACCAGTGTGGTGTGTTCAGGGAACCCTAAGGTAGTTCTACAATGTCTGTAGAACATCATTAACACATGTGAAGGTAGAGTAATAATGAAACATTTACATTATATAAAATGATGTGATACTGATTGAATAAATAAACTATAGAATAAACAGAATTATTAAACTCTTACAATTCCTCAGTTGGTCGATACAACACACTGTGTAATTATATTTTTTGACTTATTTTATGACATCTGGACTGCAGCCCCAACTGCTTTCTGTCTCTAAAAGCTGAATTTGTGTATTTATTTCTTTTTACTAGTCTCTCAGCACAGTTTCCCTGCTGGGTAACCCTCCCTACAATTTGCCGGGTTTAACGTTGACACCATCCTGACAGGGAGGCCTGCAGACTGGTCCACTTCCACTACTTTTTAATGTTTTTTTTCTTTCTACTCAGTTGACAAATAGTACGCGTGTTGATAAGACACTTTTCAAAGGGGAGGGAGACTCTTTTAACCAATGAAATACCACATTTTTCAAACACACTGCTGCCAAGAGTGTAACACAATCTTACATCCCCATCGGCAAAATTAATGTTTATGAGTATTTTAATGGACCGCCTCAGACCCGGTCCTTTTTTTTAACGGTGCCAGTGCTACCAGAGCCTGTGAAATGATTTCAGGGCAATAAGGGAAGCGTTATGTTCACTCACATTTTACTGTAATTAAGTGCAACTCCCTTCAACGAGCCATGAAGGTTGTGGCAGTGATGAAGAGGCCTCATTATTGAGCTTTTAGAACATCAGAGCTGGGCTCTCTGCACTAATGTGTTTTTTAAAAATGAAGAACGTGCACTGAGCCCGACTTTTACTCTGGATATTTCTTATGATGCATGTGCAGTCAAGCAGCAGGAACCCTGGTCCAACTTTACTGGACGTTTGTGGCCTCTGCTACATTAGCTTTTCTGTTGGTTTTGTTTTAATCGATGCTTCATCAAAGGTTCCTCATTCAAATTCACTTTAAGTCATGAGGAAGTATCTGCAATCAAGATACCTTCACGCCATATCGCTCCAATGATGAAGCAAACTGCCGTGTTTGAGGAAACAGTCCTGTGGTTTGATCGAACCTGTAAGAAGACTAATGTATGTGAAACATTTTTTGTAAGTTATGGGAATTATATATATTTCCTTTGCAGAGAGCTTGTGTTTAGGGCAGCGCGGTGGTGTACTGGAATGGCGGTACGCAGCAAATACCAACTTCACAGCGACGGTGCACAGTGTCTAAGAGTTCCGTATTATTTTTTAACAACCAATTTCCTAAGAATCATAAAGTTTTACCCACATCAACCACCTACAGCCGGAGACGTAAACGTTGACGATGTGAGACATAAACGTAACGTTGCACATCATTTTACTGAGAAATCGAACTTCCTTTGTGCAAAATGCCACAATATTTCAGCCAACATAAGGTAGAGCGACAACCAGGGTTCAAAAGTAAACAATAAAAAACAATCTTGACTTTCCAGTAGAGAGAAGGGAAGTAAAACTGGTCGTCCAGCCATAACAGGAATCAATCTTTTCTAATGGCAGTTTGTCTCAGTGCCACTTTGCTGAGACATATTGAAAACACATGTTCAGAGGCCAAAGTAACAACAGAATAAAGGACGGTTCCTGTTGTTGGTCACCTCATCAACAGCATCTTCAGTCTCAATGGCAAAGAAATGAGAAAAACCTCAACTGCTTTTTCTCTGCAAAAAAAAAACTTCAGTTGCATCTTTGGTCTCTGACATTTTTTGAGAAATAAGAGATTGGAGATAAAACGACTTCTGTGGACCATGTACCTGTAAAACAATGAAATCTATACCATAGACAGATCACTTCAGGAGATAAATGTCTGCACTGGGTGTGAATAAGTAAAAAGACGTTTGTACTTTCACAACTTAATGAAGCCACAATCTATGAACACAGATGGATGACTCATAGGGAGTACTTTAATGCAAAAAGCCTTAACTTTGACATTTTAAAAGCATTTTGCTGATAAGTGCGGTATTGTTGCTATTACCCAAGAAGAGGAAGTGAATTCTTCTGACACGACTGCACAATCTAAATGTTCTATTATCAGAAACAATGGAGTGGGAAAAAACATAAAACTGGAATAAGGAGGAAAAAAGCTGCGCTGAACATATTTCTGTACATTTTCTAACACATAACCTTGTCAGACCAGACCAGGACACAGACTGTGGCCTTTGCAAATATGTTTTTGTTGTTGCACGCCTTAGTTTTGGTTTGAAATGTAGTTGTTATTTGTGGTTTAATGTCCTAGGAGTAAATTAACTTTTGTGTTTTATCTGCTGTTGTACGTGTTTGTTTCACAGCCTCAAAAATAAAAATAAACCTCCATGTCCTGTGTTCATATATCTATCCAAACCTTCAAATCTTCAAACATACCTGTTTGGATCTTCTGTCTCCAGCCATTCCCTGTCACTGACTGTGGTGACCATCACTGTGCCTGAACAGAAGACATTTTTAGGCATTAGCTTTGACACCAACAAAGTTAACACATTCTGGCTACATTTCTCCAAGTGAGTTAACTCAGTATTTGAAGCGGTGACTAATTCTGTGCCCGATTACAATAACATTAAAATGTATTTCTAATTGTGCTGTTATTGATACTTTGTTTCTACAAATGCATTTAAACACTAATCCTTATTGGCTCAGTCTTACAGTAATTATTTTTTCATTGTACCCTTTTTACTACAAATATAAATGAAATAATAAAAGAAACAAATACAGGTGCATCATGCAAATGTAAATGTCTGTATTAAAGTTATGTGCAATATATGTCCATCTCAAAAAGGACCCTGAAAGTCTAACAACGGCCCAGTTTGAGGAAACAGAGCAGTCCTTAAAGTTAGAGAACTGATATTGACTTTTGTCTTTTTTGAAGTCATCTGGACGGCTTTTTTGTTTTGTTCCTTTTTCTAATTTTAAGTCTCGCCTTCGAGCACAAAATCACAACCACACATGGGAACACATGACCCATTTAAACACTTGACCACCGCTGAAGCTGCACTGACAGTATCAGGTTTTCACTGTAATGACTAAATAGTTATAGTGATTCATAATCACTGCACTTTTTCCCTCTGTAACCTGGAACATTTTTGGCCTCAGCGCCATGAGAATAAGTGAGGAAATGGAAAATGCAGACACATTTAATATCCAGCACTTATTAAAAGCCTCCACCAACACTTGTGTCTCTTGCCCACTGATGTTATTATAAAGACATTTTTATGAGGACACGGTGTCAGTACTTTTGCATGTGTGTGTGTGTGTGTGTGTGTGTGTGTGTTTAGAAATCCATTCCCCCCAGATCTGAGTCAGGTTTGCCGTTGCTCTGTTTCAGGGGTTAAAGCCAGAAAATCCCCATTCGGCTCAGGAGATGAAATGTTGCGTCAACGTGAATGGATGTGTGCGTACTACTGCACCCCGGTGAGAGGATCTGCAAACCCTTTATCACCTTCCCGAGCTGTTGAGCAAAAATAATGCCCCCTCTGTTATGCTCATTACCGATGCAGAGAGTACGTCTGAGGGGATATCCTGTTGGCCAAGCCGACACATTCATCCTGCCTGCGGCGGTTTTGGTGACACAAGATTTACAAAATGTTCCACCCGCCTCCACTTACCCCTTTACAATATGCTGTATATAGAGTAATGGGCCTTAGATCCTCTGTTATTTCAGAAAACAGAGGATCTTCTAAACGGTGCCAACTTGAGTCCAACACCAGCGGGCCTGTTCTCACTTTCTCTGGCAGCTGACGCTTGAAGCGCTCACTGCGCTTTTTGTAACCGGACCAAAACAGCCAGAGTTTAATCTAACGTTATTTACGATCGTAGTAAAATAAATGTACACTCTGTGTTTTGAGTATTGCCTTCTACGACATGTGAAGGGCCCTTTTTGGTTATGAAAATTCTGCAACCTTTAGGTTCAAAACATTAAAAACAAGATTTTTTTTATGAAGCTGTGAATATTTAGGATGTGTGGTTTTTTACCTTATAATAAGTGGATTTTCCCCTGCAGACCTGGACTGCACAGCTATGTGGGCCACACATGTGGCTTCACTTGGGCTACAAGGTAAAAGAGCACAAACGTTAGGACGACTCTGTACACTGTATATCTACACAACTGATCAACACAGACCAGAATCATTAGATCATCATAAGAATCAGGAACCATTTGACAAAAACAAAGTGCTGGAATGATGGTTTTCCTGGGTTTTCACTGAATTTAAAGACTAAAGCAAAATACACTCCATAGCACAGGAGACAATAATACTTTAAGGTCTAAAATTACCCACTGGTCCTTCTAATACATGACAGGACATAGTTATTGACACCGATTCCAGGTTCTTGAAGACTTTGTTCAGTGTAATTAAAAAAGCTAATAAAAAGCCCAGCCTGGAGAGAAGG
Organism: Paraplagusia blochii; assembly: GCA_016785265.1. Lineage (NCBI taxonomy): Eukaryota > Metazoa > Chordata > Actinopteri > Pleuronectiformes > Cynoglossidae > Paraplagusia > Paraplagusia blochii. Next base: position 37,481 of record JAFBJS010003016.1, read on the forward strand.
ATAAGGAAGTGAAATATCCAACTTAGTGACTTAGCTAAGTTTTTTTAACCACTGTGAAACAATTCTGTGGGCAGGGTAAGGAGGAACCATTAAGAAGCTGAAGTAATTCAAAACATCCACTGACCATAATACGCCATGTGGTTTCTGATTTCTGGAAATGTGAAGTACTTAAAAACAATTGGATTTGAAAAATCTCATCCTCCTCTTCATTCTTTCCTTCCTTCTCCACTGTGGGCAGGAATGCCCTGATAGATGCTGGGAGAAATCCTCTCTTATGTAAAAATGAAATATGAATCCCCGGCCTGCTGCCATCACGGCTTATCCCTTTTGTCTGAACCAAACCACGGTTGTGGTGCAGCTCCTGTCATACCAGCAGAAGCAACGACATTAACATTGGAAACCAGAGGAAGCACGTTTGCAGGCCACCCAAGTTTTCCATGGTCCTGCAGAGCCAGGGAAAGTATATCTTGGACAAGTTGCTGGACCAGCCTCGCATTTCCTATTATTAATTTCACGCAAGCAACCAACCCTACTTTATAAATCATACCTGTGGTTTAGGACGGGCCGATCAGTCTCTACTCCCCCCCCCTGCCCTCCTCTCAGATACATCACTATTTCTCCTCATTGTCTTTCCTTCTCTGTGCCTCATTATCCCAGAGATTTTCCTGTCATTTTCAATGCACCTGATATAATCCTGAAGCTCCTGAGATTCACACACTCAGATTCAGATTTTTAAACAGCCAGAGACGTTAAGTGTTATTTTCATCCTTAAGTATAATTTGCTTTCTGGCATGTTTGTGTTAGAGCAGCGTCACAGGAAACAGTGAGAGAAACTGGCAACCCACTCTCAGCTCCTGCCGTTCATCTTCAGTGAAGGAGGCACAGTGAGTATTAACCTCTCAGCCGCTGTAACACAGATACTCACAGTGTAATGGTCGGGTCAGGTGAGGCTGTGGCGGCCACTTCTGAGCCTTCAGCTCCTAAAACAGAGTTAAAATACATTTAAGAAAAAGTATCAGCAAATATTTACACATAAAAATATCTAAATTTCTCACTAGATGTAATTACATTAGAGAGATATTGAAGATGTCATTTAGTAGAAGAGACAGTTGATGGATGATGACAATTTTGTTAACAAAATTAACGTAATACCTCAAATTATTTATTTGTTCTAGTCAGGAGTGATTTGTGATAGAAGAGAGTCAGCTAAGGTGAAGGGAAGGGTTTACAGGACCCCATAATTAGTAGCAATACAACAATGGGAATAAAACTGTTATTAATTCTAAAAATATGGACAAAAAGGTTTTCATTTCTGCCACAGACTTTAGAATTTTCTCAGAGTAATAATAGACATTCTGGCTCATTACTGGACAAAGTCAATCCAGCACTGAGTGAGAATGGGAGTGTTTTTATGGGTCTAGTCATGAACCTGGTGCAGCATGTTAACAGTCTGCTGGACGTCTACTTCTTCCCATCCAGAAATGAGGCCAAACCCTGGCCTACAGCGCCCAGACCACAGCAGGAGATGATTGCACTCTAATTTATTTGATCCCATTTTGATTATTCCAATTCTTTTTTACTTGTCTCAATATGTCATCTCTAAACCCTCTTTAGGACGTCCAAAACATCCAACCAGAAGACACACCAAGTCCACAAAATCCGTCTACATTACCCATATTCTAAAATCTCTGCTCTGGTTTCCTGTTGAGTTTAGAGTTCAATATAAAAGCCTGGTAATAACATTTGGATTTTCACATGGCCAGGCTCCTTCCTACCACTTAGAATTATTACAGCCATACTTCACCACCAGAACTTTAAGATCTTTTTTTTTAAACATCTATTGGTTGTGTCTGATTGATGAATCCTGAGGAGAATTCAAGGCTGTGATATTTTTGCCCTGGCCGTTTAGGACTGCAGTCAGCCGCACGATATATGAGCCTGTCAGTGTAAAAATAAAGTTGATTGAGACAGATATTTGATGCACAAATTAAAGTTGAGCGGTCAGCTATCGATATACAGTGTGCACACCACTTTGTGTTGTTTAATGCCAGTAAAAACTGTACTCCATCCCAAACACTTTACCCACTGTGGGCACTCCTCTTCTCAAAATAGAGACTCTTCACTCCGACTCTGCCGGAGCAGAAGGTTGGCCCACAAATGACGAATTTTCCTTCTGAGCTAAATTAATCTGCATTTATGCCCAGATTTTTTTCTTCACTCAGAAATATGTTCAGTAGAGGCCACACGGGGACTATCAGGTACGTCTTTCCTCCAACACAGAAACTCTATTCATGACCATTTTTATGTTATTGCTCCGGCCTTAATCCCATTAACCAAATGAGTTTTTTAGCTCCCCAGTGTGCCGCACAAAGGACCAGGAGAAACTGCCTGTGAAACCTCAACTGATTGCTGCCATCTTTCATTTTTAAGGCTCTGGCACGGGCGCTGTGAGGATGTGGCAGCTCTCGCTGTGAGGATTTCAGCCAAGGAGAGTCCATCGGAACCTTAATGGTAAAGTCAGAGCGACGTGAGAGAAGCAACGCAATGTTGCTGGAATGTCATTGACCTTCCACCTGGTGAATGTGAAGTGGTCAAGTAAAATAATGAACCAAATATCAGTGAAACATCTGACGGTTGGAAGGAGGTATCGGCCCATCAGATCTGGGACGCACTCTAACTCGAATATATCTCCACATACGGGCGTAGAACGAGAGACTTGTAAGTAACAAGCATTAAAAGTTATCATGCATATTGGGCAATTGGCATAAATAATTAAATACTGGGAAATTTAATTCAATTAATTCTGCATAAATATATTTTTTGACATGAAAAATAAAGATTGACAGGGTCATAAAACAACAAACCAAAAACCAACAAAAAATATACAAAAAAAATAAAAAAACCAAAGCAACAAAGAAATGCATATATATACTATTGTTATGCAAATATTTTTATTATCTTCAACCGACAAATTAAAATGTAGTAGTAGCAGTGTAATATAAAATTATAGTTTATAAATGCACCTGCAGGATTTAAAAAAAATGACAAATAATTATTTCAAGTCATTTTCTTTTTTTAATACGTCTCTTGAGAAGTGATTGCTACACTTTAAAGTTATCTTCAGGTTAATTGGAGCGTCTTGGAGACGTTTTGTTTATTTTCCTGTGTTTGCCCTGTGATTCCTTGGCCACAGGCCCAGGGTGTGTGATGACTCTCACCCAGTGTCAGCTGGGAGTTGCTCCAGCTTGTAAGAGCATAAACGCTTTACATAATAAATGTATAAAAAAGAAACCTTTTCTCTTTTAATTCAGACGTATTTGCTGCTGAAATGATAGGTTTTTATTTTGGTAATGCTGCACAAACTGGCCAGAATAATATAAATACTTCCTCCACTGCTGCTCTGTGTAAAAACAATAAAAATTCCTTCTTTTAAAAGTCAGCATAATTCAAATCTTTGTTGACTTAGTCGGCGACTGCTTAGGTTTAAGCGGCGTAAGCAGTGAGAACCTCTGACAGCTGGACTCATAAAGATGGACCTACGTGGAATGTGCCAGTAAAGCTGTGCAGTGGACAGACTCTCTGTGTGAATGTGTTTAGATTCAGTGTCATCCCAGTGCATTAGGTAGAATGTAAACACACACACACACACACACACACACACACAGAGCAGACATTTACTGAAACCAGTCTGCAAACAGGCAGCCATCACTGCTGCAGATTGATTGTGATAAACCAGAGGTGCAGGGGCCCAAAGTGGACCACAAGAAAAAAAATCATTAAATATGAATGCACTGAGCTCTGAGGCTCAGTGCACAGTGGGGTCGCCACCTACAGGAAGGTTCACAGTGTTGAGCAGTGTGATTTGGGTGGCGTTCGTGGAGTTAAGGACCCTCAACGGGTCTCAGTGGCAAGATTGAATATGAATGAATGAATTAAACTAAAAGGAGTAAGACTCATGTAGCGAGAGAAAGAGGTGAAGGAGGTGAAGGAGGAGAAGGACCCTGTCCCAGTCCTCAGACTCTGGACCGACAGACGGACAGACAGCTGGAGGGAATTTTTAAACAAAGCTGAAGAAATCCATCATATCAAAAAGGTTTTAGGTTTTATTTGGGCCTCTGGAATCTCTCACCTCTTTGGAAACATGACAGTAATTACAGCCATCAAGGTGCAGGTCTGGAGCCGTGGGCCAGGAGCCTGGAGGCTGCTTCTCCTCAGCTGCTCCCACCCTGGACTCAGTTTGTTTTAACTGTGCCTGAACTTTGTAATGGCCGTACTAGCGGACGAGGCAGATTTATTCAGAGTTGTCGTGTCGTTCTAATTCCTACATGGAGTCAACTGTTGCTGGAGGATAATCTTATAAACACAGTGAAATATGGGACAGAACCAGACAAAGTAAGAAATCACTGGACTGGATTGATAGAACGATCAACAACGTCACAGTCTCCTGTTGCTGTGGCCACACCTCAATATCTCATGTGTCCAATGTATGGGGGACAAACTGGACTTCCAGACTGGACTATAGTCTGCTAGGAAACATAGGAAAAGATGACAGACTGGGAATCCTTTTCTTTCTAAGATATTCTTGCAGGAGCAACTGCAGTACCCACAACTTCCACCTGAGGAGCAATAGAACATTTCTGATTCAGATGCTATGACTGAGGATGCAGAAAAATGAAGTTGTTACTGATAAATAATTTTCTATTTTTCTAAAAGATGTCAAATGTGTTATTGTTTGCTAGGATCTTCTAACAATTCTTAGAGCCAAATATATTTACAACAGCCCAGACTTAAACTGCGCTTCAGGCTGATCATCACTGTAGTCATTAGCTTCTCCTGTCAGGACTTTGTGATCCAGTCCAGAGCGTTGAGCTGGCAACCCTCCAGTTCCTCTCACACTGATACACAGTAGCATGAAGCTAATTTACCGTTATTTTCTCTGGCGGCTTGATTTATGGCGATCAGATTATGTCCGTAAGCCGCGTTGGTCAACAGACCCAGGAGGGGGAGCTACACTAATTTCCCTGTGGCATTAACAAGTGGCTGCTGGACGAACGCTGTGATTTAATCGTCCTCCGTCAACCTGCCTCTGTGCCGCTCTGTGTGTTTATTTATAAAAAATTAAACACAGCTTCAGTTTGTATTTTAAATAAAGCGTCACGTGGAAAGCTCTTCGCTCAGCCGTCCTCCCTGAAAACCATCATCACTGCAGGAATAAAAAAAAAGCTTCAGCTGAGAATTACCTCAGGTGATAAATGTTGCCCTTCTGGTTTCACTGGGTCAAGAAACAACAGCCAAACTGAACTTGGCAGCGTTTTCTCCGCTCTTTTACTCAATACTGAACTCCGCTCCAGTTTCCTTCTTGTTTGACAAGGTTGTCACACTTTTTTCCCTCTCCTAAATTTGAAACACTAAACACCGGCATAAAAATTATAGCGTTTTAACAGCTATTAAATGGGAGGAGAAATGATTATTCTGCATAAAAGGAGCTGATTGATTTGCACTGCTCCGTGCTAGGGCGTTACTCTATTAGGTTTCGGGGTATTATATCCAATGATGTCAACCTTTCCCCAGATGTGAATGTGTTCCACAGCATGTACTTTCACACCGGGCAGTTAAATCACCTATAAAACTCTTTTTTTTTTCATTGATGTCCTAATAAAACACAAACTGAGACAAAAAACAATTCATAGAAAAACATGCTGAATAAATGAATAACCGTCTGCTGCAAAAATGTGAATGTTACTAAGATTTCAGAGGGACGTTGGTCATGATGTGATATTTCTCAGGCCTCTTTCTTCGACCTTATCACAGGATGTGAAGCTGTGAGTGTGAGGGAGCAGAGCAGGGACGGAGGGAGGGAGGGAAGGAGGACTGGAGGCCTGAAGCATGATTTACTTGACCTTCCAGTCCTGGAACTCATGGCCAGATCCTCATTAATTTCCAGGGTCATTGTGTTTAGACATAAATTGGTTAAAAATCAGGACGCATGGACGCTTTCCAGACGTACAACAAGAGTTATGAAAACTCCAACTTTCTCCACCATGCCCACTCCACCAAAGCCAAAGGTTTTCCCAAACGGCTGCGTGTAAATCACACAGGTCTGGTCGGAGGAGTCGCCTAATCCTGATTGGAGGGAGGAGACAGAAGGAACGTTATGCGCTTATTAGGGCAGCAAATATGGCGTTGTTTTATGAGATTATCTGCTGGGAATGATTTTTCACTCCCATTCATTCTGGAGCCTTGGCCTGTCTTTTGTTCAGGGGGAGTGTCGCGGGTGGAGGAATTGGAGGAACAGCAGGGTTGAAAGGGAAGCCTAATAAATTACACTAATGCACACATTTAAAGGGGGTTCATGTTCCCTCTGGCCTGTTATCAAGGCTACTCCAGTGAGAATGTAAACTACCTCTCCCTGCTCTCCTCCCCAGGCCCAATATTTAATGTTATCATCCCTTTAAAACAACTCCACTGTTTATGTTATCGCAAATAAAGGGCAGATCGTTTCAACTTTTCTCACTATTTCATGCCGGGCCCCAGATTAGTCAGGGAAAATAGTTCTGTAATGGTGCTGCTGGGCTCATTAATTCTGGAAGATAGACCCAGGATTGTATAAACACAGTGCAGCCAAGGCTGGTGAATCACACCTTCAGTTTACAGAGAAGGACAGAGAGGGAGGACCTCTCCACCGGAGCCCACACAAGCAAAGAGCTGGGAAGGAAAACAAGCATAATCCCTCTGATAAAAGCAGGATTGTTGCTGCGTTTATTTGGACACGTGGTGCCTGGCTGAGGTGAGATCCTAATGAGACAGCGGCCTGTCCAGAGAGGATTCATCACCCGTGGATCAGGGTTATCGCGGCGCGCCGTGCTCCACTACTTTTAATCCGGCTCCTCTCTGGTCACTCCCTATCTGCAGCAGTCTGTCTGTGGAGCTGTCAGCATCCATCAGGAGCTGCAGACAGGACCAGGGAGCCCCGGCTGAAGAGTGCATTAGTAAATCACGGCCTGGTGGTTATGGTCGGAGTGTCCGTCATGTTGCACGCATGTGCACGTCCACATACTTGAAGCCTGTATTTATGGCTGCGTTTGTGGAGATGAGACATTGCAGTAAAACCAGAAGTCTGAGAGCAGCAGTCTGGGACGTGTAGAGCGGAGCTGTAAGTCAGGGCAACGTACAGGGCCGAACACCTGAAGAAGAACTTCCTGAAGCTCAAAACCAAATCCATGAAATACGGTCATTGGAGCTTCAACCTAATTCACCAGAAAATATTGCAAAAACATTTACAGCAGGAGAAAGACGAGAGGAACAGAGGAGTGTTGTGAATTAAATAATAAAAAACTCCAACATCTTCCTACTAATACAGTATTCTGCACCAGATTTAACAGAACCTCAGCAAGTCTTAATAATTCTAATCATGTCAATGATGTAAAATCTTTTGTCCCCTTCTGAATTTTTGTTATGTTAGCTGTTTTTTTAAGCTGTTTTGACCTAATTTTCAGTTTCATGTTGCCCTAACAATTAAAGTAAAGTCAAAGATCTAAATCTATGGATGTCCAGAAAAGACCTGTGAGACGTCTTCAGATTCAGAGATAATCAATAATAAACAAAAGATCCAGAGCCGTTTCAGTTAAACCTGTCCACTAATCCCTTCACTTCACATATACCTCGTAACAGCCGCCTCTTTGAATCGAGACCGTCCACTTTGGTAACAAATTTGTCCACTTTAGGACTCAGACACACTTATCTTCTGCACTCAGCCGTAACAAATGTCTCTCTTTGTGTCTCCGCGAGCTCCGATTGATTAACTCGACCCTAAAAGTGATTTAGTGCTGTTAGTTTTACTCACTACCGCGACACCACCCACTCCCACCTCATCAACACGCCCCCGCAACCTCACAACAAGCCCCCGAGAAGTCACCACAGCTCCGCGCCCGGGTCCACCTTCACCGTGACCCGACCAGACCTGCATTGTTGACTGAGAGAACAAATAAAGATTGTTGAACAGAAAGTTAAACAAATACACACAGCGGAGACACGAAGAGCGCGTCCTAAATCACTGGATGTTGATGTTTGGACCAGTGAAGACCACAATCTTAATCTTCCCATCGTGATAAGTGGAATTGAGCAGGACACTTGGAGCTGGGTCAGAGCATGTGTTCTTCTAAATAACAATCAGACTTGGCAGGTAGTTAAAAACAATGGAGGTAATTAGAAGTTATCTGTGTTTCATTTATCTTGTTGCAGTTTAGATTTGGACATTTGGAGGACAAAGGGGCGGACACAAACCACGATAGAGTCTGAGAAAAACATAAAAAGTCACGATGCACGGAGGGGAAGTGGAGCCTGAGAACCTGAAGAGTTATGTTGGTCAGAGAGACCAAAGACACACATCGGTCAAGAACAAATAAAGACATTAAAGGGAAGTCGACTAGTCCACTGTCTGGTCATACCACGAATGAGATCAAGATAAAAGCAGAGTGTGATAACACAACAAACAAGTGTGAAGATTTAAATACCAAGAATGAGCTGTACATACGTTATTATCTGGTAAATTTAGACAATAAGAGAAATTAATATATGACCACAGTCACAGGGAAACAAACACCATTTATATCTCTTTGCAACATCTCCAGTCTCTGAAGTCAGTCATGAGAAAAATGAACCAGGGATAATAATAAGGCAAAAACTTAAATGGACACATTAAACAGAACATTATCAAAAATAAATCAAAATGTGGCTAAAAAGGTTGGTTTCCAAATTCTAAAAGAAATTTAAATTAAAATAATATATTCATCATCACAAAGATGACATTATCAAAGTTAAACTTAAAAAATCTAAAGGAAGTAAATAGTAAATAACATAGGGCATTAATAATATCTTGCCAGAAGGTAAAAAATATTAAAGTAACTTAATTTTTTTAAAAATTATAAAAAGGTTATATAAAATTATAAAAGAAAATCTAAAAAAATGTTTATATCTTTAAATAAAAGTAAAATGAGCTCAGCAGAAGCTGTGACATTTAATAATATTATTATTATTGGTAGAACAGTTCATTCAACAGTGCACAGCTGAACCTCACGACGGTCAGTATGACATCACGCCGCGTGTGGACGCGTCAAGATAAATTAGAAACTCTTCTTCGTCAATAACAGACAGTCCACTATAAACCTGTCCAACTGCAGACACTTCGATCCCTCTGGGCCGTCCAACAGGCAACAATTACAGGCTGTGTGTAAAAAGTGTGTATGACTTTGCAAAAACCCTGTGTCCCATCACAGGCTGTAATGGAATCCAGATGTCTGCCTGTCTGTTTGACTTTGTTAATCAATCGGCTCTCACTGCAACTGACTCCGTCTCTCTGTCTCTGTGTCTCTCTGACAGGTCCTAATGAAGGATCTGTGCATGTGTCTGTGCTGCAAGAGTGAGATTAACTAATTGGATTTCCCTCGTGACTTTTTGTTTGGATGAAAAAAGAACAGGGTGGAGCTGAGGGAAAAGGTGGCAGGAGGGCTACGACTGAGCACAGGAAGGAGAGCGATCTCTCCCCGTCGTCCCCATGAGCTCCATGACACTTGAAGCTGATTGGACGTCCACTGTGAGACTCCAGGAGTGATGGAGGAAAGGGGGATTCCCAACGAAAGAAAAATGAAAAAAACAGGGAAATGTCATGCTAATAAATAACCTGGAGGGGTTCACTTGAAGCACTGTCGAGCATCTCCACTTCCTGTAACCGTTTCCTGCAGTGAGACAGGCTCGCTCTATATCTCAGTCCACCAGGTTGTGTCCAGGGAAGCTTCATGAAGTTGGTGATAAATATATATATTTTTTTCTCTTCAGTGTGAAAGGGAAGTGGGGGTCTGGACCACAGCAGGAGGAGGCAGAGGTGTGGTGGTTGGAGTGTGCAGGTCCTGACCTCCTCCGTCTAATGATCACCTGATGGATGTCTGGGTCTGGGGTCAACTGGGTGTCAGCAGGGGGCAGGAAAGTGCAGGGGTGGGCAAATATGCATGTTCAGGATGTACTTTACCCCAGAAGGCGTCATTAACTAAACATTATTTGTTCACTCATTCATCATCGGGGGAAGAAACTGCTGCTACAGTGGAGTTTTTTTGAGAAGCTCATTCTTAAAATTCACAGTCAGGCACTAGAAAGTAGGATTTATCAAAGAAATTAATAAATATATCAAAAAAAGACTTGTATTTGTACTGGTTGAGTTATCAAGACTACAGCTCTATATGGGAGTCCAGCAAAAATGGCAAAACTAAGTCATTGTGTAATTTGATTTAAACCAGATTGAACAATCCTGACACTACTGGACACCGCTAATTCAAGTTTTTACATCAATAAAATATAATAGAAGAATTGTTTCTCCAGATACTTTCCCCTCATCCAAAAGAGAAGCATGAGGACACCCTAGATTTAGCGCGACTACACACCAGTGAGAGAAGATCAGAACGTCTAACCCAAGATGAATTGTGTCCTGGACTCAGTTGAACGCAATATAACTGAACCAGATTGATTCGTCTTTTCACACAAGAGCACAAATGTTACAAAGGCTGTTTTAAAAATAAAGCCGTTCCCAGTGTTCCTGATGAGGGCCGCAGGGAGGGGAGCAGAGTGGGAAAAACTCCACCTCGTCCTGATAAAGGCAGCTCACTGTGGTGACGCTCCGTTAACTTTAATAGTCAGATACGCGCAGATGATGAGGCCAGCTGTGCTGTATCGCATATTCCAAAACAACCCCTGCAGGAAGTGAACTCTGCCCCCAGACCCATATGGGTTACATGGCTCACACTTGTTCATGCACTCAAAAATGTGCAAACTCCGCACATGCACACAGACGTGCAGAAACACGGAGAAAAAGACACACAGACAGAGCAATTTGCAGGCGAGGTGAGGTCATGTGACCCATGCTAACAGAGCATAAATCATATTCTCCTGTTGAAGTGCATCAACAGTTGCAGCCTTGGAGATGGCTTTAACCACACTGATCCAAACGGGGACATTAATTATGATCTGTCACCCGCATCTGAATGTGTCTGCTGCATCAGTTACAGGAAGTAGGAACAAAGGATGTGAAACTGAACAGTACTTTCTATAAATCACCTGTTGACTCTCACTTACACGTCTCCTCTGCAGTTGCCGTGGTGATGAGCGAGGCTAAATTTACACTAGAGACTTGCGAGGAGTCACGATGGACGGTTAAACTTTTGACAAAACCTGGAAAGACAACAACCGGCTTGACGTTCGTCGAGCACGAAACTGCAGCTACAGATGTTCAGAATAAAATGCATAAAATAGCTAATAAAGTGTTGCAAAAAGAATAAAAAATGTAGTAAAAATATAAGGAAGCATATGGTTGAGGATGAGCCAGTGACAAAGTTAGCCAAAACCTACTAGAAGTCTTTTCCATGAAAGGTGGAACACTTTCAAAATAAGACAGATGTGATAAAACAAGGACAAAATTGACCCCGACCTGATCCAAAGAACCCCTCTACAACACATGACCGCCGGTGAAAACGGGTTCAAAAAGCCACCCTGGTTCTGCCCGGCATCACTCTGTTTATTTTAGAACAAGAACAAGACAAACCTACGTGACGTTTTATTTATTTTCCCACTCTAAGCCTCTCCTCCCTGTTACAAGCAGAGTGGCGAAGGAGAATTCCTCAATAATCCATCAGCATCAGTGCACACGGTGTGTGTTCCCCAGAGTGTTGACATCCAACACACACACACACACACACACACACACGCCATCTCAGATACACATAAACACAAATAATGAAGTGTGACCAGGTCTGAACGCTGCCACACGGTCAGATAACAGGGGTCACTGCCAGATAAGGGGCCATAATCAATGGGTAATGTGACAGACATGAATGTGATTGGTCCCTGAGGGTGGTCTGGGCTCTTCAACATATATCAGACATGTGAAATATATATTTTTAAGTCAGATTTGGTTTGATGAGAGCAGTTATTCTCTAACAGTGGGGCCCCGGGGGTGCAGAGTAAGGTGCTGGAGGCCCCAGAGTTTTCCAGAATAAAAGTGTATCTTTGCTATGTTACTCGAACGATAACTAGCCTCCAGTCCCTAGGGGGCGACAACAAATTAAATTCAAGGGGAATTGTGCTGCAGAAAATTTGAAAAAAACGCCACAATATTCTGATCTGACAAAGACCGCGATGATATGATGATGACAGACAAGGCCAATAAGTGTCTTGATGGACATTTGACTTGTTCATCTCACGATGCAGTGTGTTTTTGACCCCCCTCCCTACCGCGCCCCACTCACTTTAGCTGTTCTCTATTGAGCGGCATCTGCGAACCACGATAAGCAGCATAAAGGGGAAATGAGGAAACCTCAGGCTGAACACAGCAGACTGTCACATTTATCTTCACACAGGCCACGCAGGTGACCCCGGCTGCATCGCGTGTCACTTTCTACCGTAAAATGTTTTACTTGGCGATGGGGAGGCAGCAGTACCAGTAATAATCTGTTTTATATTACCTTTGCATCTCTATTACAATAATACCCTGGATGGAAAAAACAGTATAAAGAGGCCCCTCTCAGGAGCCCACAGAGCTCTGCTCTTATTTAGAGTTCCCTGCTGCATGGCTTTACACAGCTTAATGGCAAGTTTCAGTTCTTAAATCAAGACCTCAGACTCACAACACTTGTGGAGTCATTTCTGGCTGCAGCTGTGTTTGAAAGACCAAAATATCCTTCAAAAAGACAACAGGTCGGAGTTTAGTAATGGTGATCCACTCACAACAAACCAAACTTTTAATAAGGAAGTTTAAAAAAATGAACCTGGAATTAAGATCAAACACAAGGTTATCAAACTAAGGTTATCCTCAAAAGATTTAGGTCAAAACTTTAACATAAAGCTGATTTGTTGCTGTACAAAACACTAAATTAAATATACAGTAGTAAAGGTCAGAGAAACGATAATAAAATTAGCCTAAACGGTTGTAAAAGTTAGTCAGAAATGACTCAATGTTAGCTGAAAGATGATGGAACCAAAAAGCGAAAGAAAATGCAGACAGAGGGCAGAATCCTGATGAGTGAATAAACTGTTTTAAGACAAATAAGTGAAGATTTATCCCTGTGAGAAACATCTGTCCGCTCTGAGTTATCCTTGACAACGCTGATCTGGATGATATAGGTCTATACTGATATGAGTGTCAATCATAGATAAAAAATTCTGCAGTAAAAATGAAGGATTCATCTTCCAGACATAAATCCCATCTTAAAATATCAAGAACTTTTGGCAGACTCCCTGCAGCTGCAGCTTTTCTGAATTAGGGAAGTGAAGGATCATGAGGTTTCAGCTGAGCAACTAAGACCGAGCAGTTGAAGCTCTTTTAAGTGAACGATAATCTTTGTTTTCTATACATGTAAAACCACGTAACCACACAGACTCACAACCCAACACAATAAAGCACTGGTTTTGGCAGCGGAGGCCGCTGTTGCTCAGCACGAGTTTCATAGTGTTGCTTTTAACTGTTTTACTATGTATTTTGAGGACGAGTCCGAGTGAAGCGACCCGACTTTGAAATCCATACGCATCCCATAAACATTCAACCTCATAATACGATACTCTCATTACCCAAAAGAAATAACAATCTGGCGTTCCTGAAAGGCAGCGCTGAGGTCGAACGTGCGAGCAACTCTCTCATTTGCACACACAACGTCAACTGCGTCTGATGCCTGGAGCTAACGTACGGAATCTCCTGGAAGCCGCAAAGGCAGTTCGGCCCGATTTCCAGAGAGCAGAGTGAAAATTTGCTGCTGATGACAGGTTCTGTGAAATGAAAGTGCTCTTTTACATCCTCTCTTTTTGTGTTTGCGTCTCAGCGGGCGGGCCGTGCGCGGCCATAATCCCTCTCCCAGTGTGGACATCACTCAGTGAATTCGGCCTCTATGGAAACGGGCCGGCGGTCGGACCGCTGCCATTTCACAGCCCCAAATTAATACCAAACCTCTGCAGCCCTTCACAAATTACAGCCTGTACCACACAGTGCTGGCTCAGGACGAGCGTCTGCAGTCTGCAATAAAACGGTTCCTTCAGGGCCACATTAGAAAACTGAGCGGTAGGTCAGAGGACTCTGGGCTTATAACACACCACTACTAGAGTGGAAAGGCGGTGAATGATTCGATAAGGCTGCTGAAAGGAATCCTTGAGGTGGAGCGAATATTAACTCCCCCTCCCTAGACATTTTTAATAGGTCACACCCTCTCTTCTTGAAGTATTGGAAGAAAAAAAATAGGTGGTATGATGGAACATGGAGGCTAGAACTGACTTTACAAACCAGTAGACAGACAGACAGATAAACAGGCAGACAGGCAGATAGACTTCCACACCACCCAACTGGAACTTTCAATAATATTTAGGCCAAATCTATTAGTTTGGATTCATAAAAAGTTGTTACTACATTTTTGGAGCACAGTTCCATTCTTAGCCAACCATGGTCCATGATACAAATATAAATATAGCATTAAATATAGAAAAAAAATATTCTGCAGTATTATAATTGTCCCTGTCTAATTGTCTCACTGGCTTGACCAACACCAAAATACTCCAATAACTACTAACTGAATACCACTAGAGGGCCCAAGCACCACCAGCACTACACAGACCACAGTTTGAGAACCATCTCCCAAAGGGTTTCCTCAACAACTGGGAGCCAAGCGAGGACAACTGGTGGCCGTTGATTGGACGGCGTGAGGACAAGCTTGTGTTGAGTCAGAGAGGGAGGAGAGCCCGGTGCCCTACGCTGCCCTGCAGGCTGTGGTCTGCAGCCAGTGCAGCAGTAGGTAACTCTGGAGCCAAGGTGGAGTGAGAAAGGAAGGGAGGAAACTCGAAGAGAAACCATGAAAAATGTGGAGCATGAAAATGTCTCCCTTGGTTTATGGCAGCGCAGTCAGCCGTCCAAGAGAAACACATCTTTAAATTTAACTTGAGATGTTTCCCCCCCACCGCCCCGCTCCCCTTCTTCTCCTCCTCCACCTCCTCCTCCTCCTGCTCCTTCCTCCACTCCCAACTGCTGGCAAGAGGCTGGTTTTGAAATCTGGGCCAAAACGCTTGGAAACTGCGACCATGTTAAAAAAGCACTCAATAATGTGGCTTTTTGGAAATGTGGCGACAGCTCCTGTGTGAGCGGCTCCACTTTCAGCCTCGGCGAAACATGGCCCGCTGCATGTGCAGCTGCCGAGCAGCTCGCTCTATAAAAACCCCAGGATTTACACAGCGGAGGTATATTTACTGAAGGTGAGTCAGAAGCGAGGGGAGAAATAATGTACGAATAAGTAATTCATTTATATATTCTACACATTCTTCTGGGGAATATTTCAATTTCCCCGACAGGACATTAAAACACGAGCGCTCTGGGCACGATGGACAACCTGCGTTTCACTCTCTCTCCACTGTTACATCAGACCTTCCCAACTTCTCAAGGTCTGAAACGACTGTAGTTTGAATAAAAGCCCATAAATAAAAGACCTGATACGGGTTATTTCAGTGGATGGGAATAAAATGATGGGGTGGCTGGAAACATCTTGGCCTCCCATCAAATTAGAGCTTTGTACCATGTAATAATATTTTGCTAGTCTCAGGAGGAAGTCATCTCTCATGCCTGTGATTCAGAGCTCATTGGAGAGAAGAGCATCCCGGCCAATCTCATATATCAGGCTTTGATGGAACAAACATACCTCTGAAGGAAACACAGCGTCAACAAACCACTCCTGTTGCTACAATGACGGATCCAATGCTGCGCTGATGATGAACACATTTCTGCAGGCGGGGTGTTTTAACCCACGTCAGCACGTGTCTAACACCTCGCAGTGAAAGGCGGCTGTAAACCGCCAATTTATATCTAAGATATTGAAATAGTGTTGGCACCTGAGGCCAGGAGTTTACTTTAGAAACACGTGAAATAACAGTGGAGAGAAAGCACCGTGTGCTGCAAGGGTTTTTTTTACTGTGATATAAGACGCTCTGTGTAACTGCAGTGTTGGTTTGGCAGTAATTTAGGAACGGTGTCTGAAAACATAAAACAAATCACTCCTCCTGCCCTACAGAGGGTGCTATTGACACAGGGTAAATAATATTTCATCACACAAAACTAATCAGTGATGGTGCTAGAAGATAAAACAGCAGTTTAGTAATGACATTATGCAATAACTATTCATTTTTATTAGCGCTGTTGTCATTATTACAATGCGCTATTTAACCCAAACTGTCAGTATTTGCAACACTCAGAGGCAAACAAAAAAAATAGCAGTGAATATACGGTTCCTCTGGGGCTCAAACCCAAACCCAAGATATATATATAAATATATATATAATATATTTATACAAATATGTGTGTATTTAAAGTGTAAAATTTACATTTGTCTCCTGAAGACTAGCATTTACATGCTGAATATTTGACAGAATATTCTAGAACTACTGGAACAGTGACATCAACATGACAACATAGCCATAATCAAAGATGTTTTGAAGAAAAAAGACACACATTTCTTTACAACGACATCTGGGTCATAAAAGTTTTAACCTAAATTATTTTTTATTATTATTTTTGTCCCCTTTTTAGCCTCTTCTAGACCTTTCTAATGAGATGTTAGCATCACCGAGCTAACGCCTGGTAGCATCCTCACAATCTTAGCAGCATTTAGTAAAATCAGGAGGTAGAACTGGATCAAAGACAGAGGTACTCACATATTGTTGGACCAAAATATGGAAGAAAGACTGAGAAATGTCTTCACAACAGGAATGAACACAAAGATGGACAAAAAACTGAAGTAAAATTGACAAAAATCACTGTTTATTTAGTCACAGGTGGAAAACTGAAGAGGTATGGATGGTTGTAAGACCCGGAGGATGGATCACACTGGGGAACTGGACAGCGCTTCAAAAAATATTAAGTATTAGGTTCAATGACGTTGTAACTGATTATGTATGTGGTAGAATTTTGTCACATGACATTTAATCTGATTCTCTGCTCTATTAAAATATAATACTTTATAATAATTAATTAAAAAATGTATAATATAGAATATAATATTAAAATAATAAAATTAATAATAACAATGAACCTGGTTCTAATGGAAAAATTAAACACTTACATTTTCATTAACATTTGTCAATTATTTTATTAACAATACAGATTATCATTATAATTATTATTATCAAATATATTAATATTGTAAAATTCTAATGAAAATCAAGCAATTTAGTAATACAAATTAAATCAATAAAATAACAATAATATAATTTGACAAAACTGAGTTAAACAAGACATGAATAATAAATAAATAACTAATAGTCAAAATTATATATGTATTATTATTATTACTATTATTATTATTATTATATTTATGTGTTTTTTTGACTCCCGTGTTTCTCCTACAAAAGCCTGTCATCCCTTCAGTAGTCAGAGTCCAGATCCAGTGTCTGACGTCACCACAGAACACATGTCCAGTGTCTTCTGGTGTCTCTCCCAAGAAAACACAGTGTAAATGTCCATGTGATAAAAACCTACGTACACTGAATAAAAGGAGGATGATTTCCTGGAGGACAGAGTCCCCTGAACGTGAGGCTATTTTTAACTTTACACATAAAACTGTGTCTGGTATCACATCAATAAAAACACCACAGTTCTGTCACGTCAGTCACTGGAGGAGCCGTCCTGTCTGTCCCGCACCGTCAACCTCTGCTCATACATGTCTTGGTTGTAACCATGAGAATAGTATTTTGGAGGATAATTGTATATTTATACTAGTTTATTGTCCAAGGATGTAGGAAAATTGAACCGTGAAATACTTCAACTCCTCAATGTTTTTTAAAGGAAGACGTAACGTTTTATTTTGTTTTTAAAATGATATTTGAGGAGGAGGAAAAAATATGTTGAATTACTGCACGTGTGACGATTAGACCAAGACTTGGGTCAGGAGAACAAGGAAACACAGAGAATCACTGTTAGCTACCAGTAAGGAAGGGACAGGGGGTTCGAACTGGTCATCCTTCTGCTGTAAGGCCAGAGCATCGTCCATCTTTGCATCAGGTTGCATATTGGAAATATTTTCAAAATAAGAAATCGATTAAAGTTCACATACAAGCTTAGAAAATGCAGACAGGGGGCAGTGTTGCAGCAGACCAATTTGCCGCCATGCACTTAACATGACATTTGCACCTACAAGTGCACTGTCATTTTTCACTGCACTCTACCTCCCTGCCAACCCTCTTACCTCCTCCCCCACCTCCTCCTCCTTCACCTCCTCATCTACCTGCTCTGAAGCCTCCTCTGACGCATTAGCACTGCGCAGCAACAAGCTATCAACCAACCTCACAGATAATGTCTCAAAGAGCTGGAGACGTCAGTGGTTTGACTCCTATGTTAATCTCTCCTCCTTCTCCTCCTCCTCCTCCCCCCTCGACCCCGCTCCTGCTCTCACAGAGCTCGTTTGTTTTACACACTTACTTTTTCAAAGTGTTAAATATTGGTGAGACCTGTGAGGAGTGGGAGGAGGAGAAGGAGGAGGAGGAGGCTCTGTTTTACGGCTGACCCTGTCCTGCGGTGCCAGGAGGGACACAGAGGACAGCTCTTAAATGAAGGCTGACATTAAATACTGTCCAGATGGACTTTCTCCTGTCCTGCTCATAAAAGTCCTGCGGACAGTTCACAAATCACGGCCTCTCAGTATTATGTTAAGCGCCCGGATTGTTATTGTTATTGTACGTTTTGCAAATACTACGGTTATTTATGGCGTTTTTTCCAGCATCATTGGAGAAGGAACCCACCCAGACATTCAATACATGAGCCTTTAACAGTTAATATTAAGTTGATAAAGTGTCTGAGGTTTTTTACTGCCCTTCCATGGAAACCAGCTCCTCATAACAACTGAGAACTTGTTCAATCGGAGGAGAATAATCCCAGTGCCATGGACTCCACAGCACCGCCAGCCAGCCTGGTTTATGGGATGCTGTGCTGCCGCTTGGGGGTGAAATATCTCCTGTATGGAAAAGGGAACGGACAGGAAAGAGAAAGTGAGCAGGTATAAGTGCAGAGCCGCGCCAGAGAGGGGAAAATGAAAAGTGAAATTCAAGATGCTAAGACTTTAAGACGGAAAAACTGCCGCTCTCTGGGGGTCAGTCCTCTTTCCGGAGTGAGGGAAAATGGACCCTGTGGTGGGGAAAGAGAGAGTTTGTGGTGGTCCAGCTTTTTCTGGGGGTCACTCACTATGATGTTGAGACTGACTTTAAGACAAATAACCATAGAGACTCTCAGCTCCCTGTCTGTGATGTGGGGTTACATCTGAGGAACCGTAGAACCTCCTCCAGGCCACTTTAGATGGAGTCTGGACATTTTTTTTTATGATTTTGACTTGACTTTCCTGCTTATGGAGTTGCTTACACTCAGCCACAATAAATAATGCATGTCAGTTGGGTAATGGTCTTCAATTCTGTCTGATTCACTTTAAATAACATTCAGATTTTTGACAAATTAGATCAAAACTGTGAAAGTCAGAGTCATTTCATTGTTGGTTCTTCTGCTGGTGACATGTTGCAGGACTGCTGTTTGCCACTGTTACTTTAACTGCTGAGAGTGATGTGCATACCTAAGTGAAAGCTGCTCTGAGCTTGTTTTCCATCAGGCTTATTTTTCCATCAACAAACCTCCTAATGGCCAACGCAGGCACCGCAGTGACAGATTAACTCCAAAATTATTCATCAAAGTCTCCAAAGCTGTTGAAACGCTGAAAAGTCATTAATGTACAGACTTATTCCCACTTTAATACCTCGTACGTCTTCATTATCACGGACATTTACAACGCTACGGTTTTACGTTGACTTCTGTGGATCTTTTTGGTTCTGGTTCCGTGGATTTAAGTTTGACGGCACCGTAAAAATGGGAAAACACAGGGAAAGTTTTATAACCAGGTAAAAAAGTATTGTAACTGGATTTTTAACCAACTTATCAATGCTGAAATGTTGGGCTAATTCATTAATGTTAAGGCTACAGACAGTGGACCCTACATCGTCACAACCTGGAGTTGTGATCAAGACCAAAAATGCAGCAATGAAAACAGAAAATTGTTCAATTTTAGCAGGTTAAACAACGTTTCCCTGTGATGTTGAACCACAAAAAAATTCAAGGAAATTGTTTTGGAGAAAATATGATCATGTCTGCGTACCTGAACTGGGCCCAGAGCCAGATTTTGGTCACAACTGTCAAATAAATTAAATTGATGTAGAACTAATGGATCTGGACAGATAAAAAACTCATTTTCTTTTGTGTTTTTATTGTATTCATCTTTGGTTTTTCCAGATTCAATATTTACTTTAGTTTGTTTCCAGACTAAAAAAATCTACATTCAATTATTTAGTAAATTTAAAGTTTCAGCCACACTCTGAATTTGAGTTTGACTCCCTGGATGTAGATTATGGTGAGGCAGAAATGTCCAACTCTGAGATAAATTAAGTTTAATGGACTCCGAATTATTTGATTTGATGAAGACATTGTGTTGAACAATCAGAATCTCACCGTCACCATCTGAAGAAAAGATCTCACCTCTGAAGCATCCTCTTCCTCGTCTCCTGCTCTCCTCACCCGTGGCTGCGTTAGAGGACAGAGACAGGAGGCGCTGATGTGTAATATCAGCCCGTGGAGAAGGACAGAGGAGGGAGGTTATGAGCAGAGCTATAAACCCAGGACATGTTGACTGTATCTGCGTCTGCAAACATAAATTACACTTCATCTGGGTCCGGCCTGCGATGTGGAGCCGGTGAATGTATACAAACTATGAACTACAGCCGTGGACGTAGTCACACAGGACAAAGGCCTGGACATGGTAATACATTCATCTGTCACTGAGCTGGGGGAGAGTGGAGAGAGTGGGGTGGGGGGTTCACTTCACTCACTGGGTTTTATTCCCTACTAATACTCACTGCAGAGTATGGTGTGAACCTGCAGGTATTTTCTTGAGTAAATACATAAACTTGAATTAACTTTAATAAAATTAAGCTTTATATTGTCAGCAAATAATATGGAATAATACCACCTTTAGTATCATCATCATGTACAGGAAAATCTGCTTTTAAATATTTCATATAAAATAAAAAAGTGAAAAAACTGAGTAATTCTTTCTCTCTGGTGAAATAAAAAAATATATTTTCAGCATTTTATGATCAGTTTTTCACAAATATTTTTCATGGATTTTTAGGATTAAATGTTTTAATAATAAGAGGAGGGATAAGAATAGGAAAAATACATTTTAAATGATAGGAAACATTTTATTTTATTTACATTATTTTCAGTGCAAACTGTTATTATTAACAAAAATATAGCACAAAAATAAAACTGTATTTAGACCAGAGAAGAGGAGGAAGAGGAGGAAGAGGAGTGATGTTTTTGTGACGTCATTTACAACGGGGAGTGAAAGATGTTGGCTGATGACCTGGAAAATAAAATAATTATTTTTAAAAAATGATTCTGCACGTTGAATGATAACGTGAGGCAAGTTCCCTGAAATTAGTTTTAAACAAATAAAAATAATACAAATTAAGTCTATTTCTGTCTTTTTAATCAATATAAAAACCAGGAACTCAACTTGTTTTCTGTATAAATCCACATGAAATTGAAATCAGTGTCTGTCAAACAAAGTCAACCTATAATATTAAAACAATGTCAAATAAAAACCTTACAAAAAATCTGTCATTTTTTATTTCAAAAGCTGGTGACCCCAAAATATTTCTTCAGGAACAGTTGGTGGGCCCTGACCCAGATTTTGGAAACGGCTGAAATCAGTGGTTTTAACCCTAGAAAATAAAATAAAAGAACAAAAACAGGGGGAGAAATACTTTTTACATTTTACTTGTGTTTCCAGGTTTGTCTTTGGTTGTGTTTTCAATATTTTTTGGACAAGTGCGTAACGACTCAGTCTCTGTCGTTCTTCCTTCAGAAATAATCAAAATATAATAATTATTATTATAATTTTATTAAAAATCGTCCTGACTCTTCATGGGCCTCATATCAGCGGCGCCGTGTCCGTGCTCGAGGCCGTGGTCGCGGGTGTGAGCGCGCCCCCGCCGCCGCCGCCGCCGCTCCCGCTCATGATGACGCTGGTTTTGTTCGCGTGCTCACAAATGTCCAGAGTCCCGCGGTCGTGTCCCGTTTCGGGATTGTCCATCATGTCCTCCTCCTCTTCCTCTTCCTCCTCGTCATCGTCGTCAGGTATGACGGCCGCCGCCGGAGCGTCGTCGCACTCGGACTCGCTCCGGGCCTCGCTGTCGCACTCGGACTCGGCGGCCTCCCTGGACTCCCTGCAGCCGGACTCGGACGCGCTCTTGTCGGCGGACTTCTCGTCCTTGTCCTTGTCCTTCTGGGTCTGTGCCTCCTTGGAGTGTCTCCACTTCATGCGTCTGTTCTGGAACCACACTTTGACCTGCACCAACACACACACAGCGGTGGGTTTAGGACCTGGTGTTTGGTGTTACGTTCGATTTTGTTACCCGTGTGAACCAGTGTTCCAGCTCCCACAGACTCCTGAAATCAGTCATTCAGCCTCATCCAATAGAATTAAAATAACAATAATACAGTAGAAAATAGTAATAAACAGATGTTTTCTTTCTGCCAACATTGTGAATAATCAGTGAATGACCTCTTAGGTGTAGATTTATTTGTAATTTGTTGGTTTTTTTCCTTTGTTCTGTAAGTATATCATTTGCTCATTTAAGAATATTTAATTATCTGTATTTCCCTACAGTGAAATAAATAGTTAAAACCTTAAAACATGGAAAGAAAACACCGCCCCAGTCTCCTTAGACTTAACAAGAATCAGAAATTACAAATAAAAATGTTTTATTGATGCCCACCTAATCCAGAGTATTTCAAAATCGAGAAAAAATATATAAATGAAATTGCTAAATTAAAAAAAATAGAAGGTGAGACACGAGAAATATAAAATGATTGTGCCATAAAATAAAACTTGAATATCTGTGGAGTGACCTGATCACACAAGTCCTGAAGGGTTTGAGAGATTTTCTAACTGAGAAAATACCATTTACTACCATATAATTAAAGAAATATAACGTACAAATATTATGTATTTACAGATGTTTTGTGTATAGAATTGTCATTTTGTGATTTTTAAACTTTTAAACATTACCAATGGGTTATTTCAGATGTTAGTTTTAAATATAACAAAATTTTATTATTATTATAAGCTCTGATGAGACTAAGTTCAAGGGTTTTTATGGACTTGACTCCTTTTTAAACTATTTTTGTCTGTTTTTGATTTCAGCCCTGATTTTTTTCCCCAAATTTCTTCCAAAGTTTTGCCGGTTTTTAGTTTTATTTCATACACAAATTAAAACTGTATTAAGTAAGTAACACTAAAGCCAATTAACTTAACGTGTTGATTAAGTCCACTATGAAAGGCCAGTTCCAGTCATTTCAATCCTTTTTCCATTTTCTAATCCCCAACTCCATAAAACACCGTCAGGAGCTGCTGAGCGTCGACTTCTAGCTTCTTTATGACGCTGCACCATGACTTCAGAAGCCGAGCAAGTCAAGTTCATAATTTAATGTTCACAGTGTGAATCAATGAATTCTTTGTGCAGACGTGCTGTATATGTGAAGTGCCTGCGTCAGAGAAATCTGCTGTCACTTCTAGACTACACTCCATCTTCCTGGGTCAGTGCAGCAGATCTGTGTTGGGTTTCAGTTTGAACACAGGAGCAACACATTCACGGCTGTCACAGGAGGAGATCTATGACATCACAGAGGGTCAGGTCCAGACCAGAGACTCTGCTCCGAGCTGTGATGGACTTCACACTCACAGTTCAGTCGGTTTTAATCATGATAAGGAATAAAAGTCTACGAATAAAAAAGTCTGGAAAAAATGTTAAATTTTTTTCCGAGAGCTGCCGTCATAAAGTTGCAGACATAACCAACATCTGACCAGAGCACAAACTGAAACACTTACATTTTCTTTCTATTTTTCTTATTTTCATTTTAATTAATGAAGTTAACATTGGTCTTTAGGTCAGATAATATGGGAACCACTTTTTCTAGACAACAGAAAAAATGGCCAACAGAATAGGCCATTTTATCTAATATTGCAACTGCATCGTGGGTAAATTTAGACAAAAGCCCTGTTTTAACTTTTTTTTGTTATTGTTTTAATTCATTAAACTTAACTTAGTTAAGTCTTATTTGGGAAATATTTTTTTGTCAAGCACCTATTTTTAGTCCTTGGGCTATTTATTTATTTATTGCCTCATTTTAATACAATTTTAAATAATAATAATAATAAAATTAATAAAATAGTTTTCTATATTCTTAGATATTAATTGAACATGTTCCTCCCTACTCTTTTTATTTTTCTTACTTTACTTTAACAGTTTAAGGAGTAAATATAGTCTTAGATATTAAATAACCAATTTCTATGTTAAATAAAGACAATATTTAGGTTATTTAGTTTTTCCTTTATTTCTATAATATTTTCAATTATACCTTAATCAGTTTGTGTTTTATTTTAACTGTAAGGACCAGGACACCTGAAGAAAAAACCACAGCAGGTAAATAACTCCACACCGTGCTGTGTCTCCTTTTCTCACCTGAGCGTCTGTCAGTCCCAGCATGGCAGCCAGCTGTTTTCTGTCCGGTTTGGTGACGTACTTCTGTATTTCAAACCTCTTCTCCAGTCCTTTTCTCTGCAGGTTGGAAAAGACCGCCCTGGACCACGACCTCTTCCTCTTGTAGGTCTGTGGCATGGTGTCTTTGGTGAGGACGGCGTATGGACCTAGAAGACACGTGGAGAGGACAGACTTTTTTTGAGATGGACTTTCTCCGACTCTCTGGGATGATGCTCCTGTCTGCTGTGGTCCTACATGTGTGCACTACCTGGGAAAGTGTCCTGAAACTGATGCTGGCCTGATTGTCTGCTGCTGCTGCTGCCTAGTGAACTCATCATGGAGGACGCGTCGCTCATCCCGGGGTCTATGGAGGAGAAGTACTGGCTGGCTGGCGGCTGAACCGGGATGTGGATCCCTGACTGACGGTTGGAGCTAACGATGGACGTGAGATCTGTTACAGAGCGAGAGACGATGGGCTTCAGTCAGTTAACTCAGTTTAACGGGGCGCAGGCCCAGGTTTATGGATTGTGGGGAACCGTGCTGGGATTTCTGAGCTGGAAACTGAACTCCAGCTGCACTGCTGCTGTTTGTAGCTGATCCTGACCTTTTACGTCTCTGCGGAGGGAGAGGATTCCCTCACAGGACTCTTTAAAAATGGAGAGGAGGCTGCTGAGCTCCAGCTACCAACTCTCTGTTATGATCTGGGTTGAGGAAGTTCCTCAGATCGTATGAAAACTGTTCAGCTCCTGGGAAATGTTGTTAATCAGTAATTTGGTTTTGTATGGTGTGTAAAAACATTAATAAAAATAAAGCAATTTATAAAGTTTCACCTGAAGTCAACAAGATTCTGTCAACGTCTCAAGTGTGTAAACCTTCACAGTCGCTGACAGAATTTTATGAGTTCTTTGGGCCTTGAATTGGAGCAAAAATTCTCAGTCTCATCTTAAGGTACAGCGAGCAAAACACAAACAAAGCATTGAAAAAGAAACGGTGCAGGAAGTTATTACTTGTGTTTCTGCAGGTGTAGACTGCTGGGAGAACCCCCGCTGTGCAGTAAGTTATGACTACTCTATTGTTGTCCATCTACTTCTGACCTTTTTATGCCGGGGCAGAACTACGGACACTGACTCTGCTACTACTGTGTAATTATTTAGTTTCTTTAATTAAATTCACCTATCTATGAAAAAGTATGTCCTTTCTTTCCAAAAGGGTCCAAATAAATGTATTATTGTGGTTATTGAATTAAACCTCACCTGATTTTTTTTATTTAGCAACCTCAGTGTTGTGTCATTATTGGGTATAAGGTATAAATGTAGTGTTTTAGACCTTTAAATGCAGATTTATGCTTTAATGTTTTGGTTATGAATTATCACGCAGCACTAATTAAAAAGTGGAGTATTCTATGACGCCACAACAAACATCTAAAACACTTTTGTTTGTTTTTTACGCAGGGCTGAAGTGTAGATGAATTTCCTCCTCTCACCTCTTAACGAAGACTTTTCTTTTCCCTTCGGGTCAAAATCGGCCGACAATATCCGATCAATTCCGAATTTGAGGTCTTTGCTGGAGGGCGGCGGGGCCTGCTGGGAGTTAAAAGCAGTTCTGGACACTGAGGTCAACTGTAGTCCGTGTCTGTGGTACGGAGATGCCGGACTCAACCGCGCACCGTACAATGACGCGTCCGGCGCCACCGGGGAAGGGCGCAGCGGTGAGGTGCCCGAGTGCTGCTGCTGCTGCGCTCGCTGCTGCTGCTGGTGATGGTGGTGGTGATGGTGGTGTCCCATGTGCACCACCAGGGCCGAGGACCCGGGGATGTTCTCCGCATCTCCGGCCTGCAGGATGTCAGCGATGCAGAAGGAAGGTTTCTTCATGAAGTCCACGGCGAAGCCGCCCGCGCAGTACGCGGACCACAGGCTGAAGTTGGACGCGTAGAACGGGTTGAGTCCGGTCGTGTACATCCCGGTGTCTCTCGAACCTCGAGTTCGGCGCCTGTGTGTGAGTCTTGGAGCACAAACACGCGAAGACAGAGCGGAGAGGTGACGGAGTCGGGAGGACAGGTCCACGTCCTCTCTGCGCAAGTGCCAAAATCTCTCTCCCAACTCTGAGATCCTGACCGTGGTCTCCACCGCTGAGAGCCTTCGATCGCACTGATTGGTCGGTTTCTGGACCAATGGCTGGTATGCACTCGCTCACACCGCACAAACACACACACACACACACACACACGCACACTCATCAGCCGGGAGCCCTCGGAGTCATTTTAATCCAGAGATGATGGATTGATCACTTATATATAAAGACAGACCACTCCCTGATTCTTTTAACCACCCGTGACGTCAATGAGGTGTAATAAAATATTTGATTTATTTTAATGAACTAATACCTGGAATTATATTCATTAAAAACCCTTCTAAGCTGCATGTGTATCATCAAAATTAACAGCTGCACATACTTATGCAATATTAGAAAAAATATACCACATAATATAAAAGACCTCTAAGAGAAAATGTTTATCCACGAGCCTTGAGTTTGACAGGTGCCGTTAAGTATCTTTGGGATTATTTTTGGATTATCTTCTCTGTACTCACTCAGTGGTGTCCTCCCAGCAGTCGATGGAGACGATGTGTCCACCCGTCCCACGGCCACGGCATCAATTGAGCCTTACCTTTAGAGGAAGACGACGGCGGTGGCTCTCTCCATGGGAACAACCGTGATGGGACCCTTCTGGAATCATCATCATCTGTGATGGATGGATGGATGGATAGAACTTTATTAGTAACTCTTCTGAACCTTACACAATAACAACCCTGAACCTCTTCCCCTGCAGGAGAAACTAATTTGGCTTCTTTGTGGGGACATTTCCTTTAAACTATATTTTTTATTGTTTATATTTTTTCTAATTAAAGCCAGGGTAAATATAGAAATTAAACGTGTACTTTATTTGACTTTTTTAAATTGCACCAAATGGTGAGTGTCTGCAAGAGATGACATGACAATTCTAAAACTGACAAATGTTCTTATCACAGCATCACCAGTTCAATTAGATAGTGCTGCAAGGTTCAGAGTATTAACTTAGTTGATAATAAGTGACATCTGAGGACATCACAATGTGTGTGTCCCACAAAGAACTCAATAAAACAATGCAGCCCAGTCTAACTGAATCATCAGGCCACTTATCACAAGGTGTTTAAAAGAATCAACCTATAACAGAGTCCAGAGGGCGGGGCTGAGTCCCGAGTCCCATCCTGTTTTCTAAGCCTCACTGATTGGTGTTAAATGAGCGGAAGTGGCCGCGGCAGAAATAGAAGCTGCTTCAGTATTTTAGGAAACAGCAGAAATCCTTATTTCTTCCGGAGCAGAAAGGAGGAGCGGGAGGTGCAGGAGAGGGGGGCGCAACTTTATCATGACCGATAGAACTTCCCTTTTCCAATATTTGTGCAACTTTATCTGCAGCCGCAAGTTGCGCGCTGACGCAAATCCGTCCCCAGGCCCATAATAAACAAAGGAAACCGGCCGTTCCTCCTCTCTTCACGGACACTGCAGCAGGTCCAGAGGCTGGAGATGGTTCACGGTCACAAGTCACTGTGAGACGGTTGGTCCGGACAAAAAAAATCATCAACGTTTGGTGTTGATTTTTACAGATAATTAATAATATATTTTTTAGAAATTAGAAATATATTAACTATATTCAGAAAGTCCGTTGATGAATACACAGTTTTAACATTTTTTTCTGAATTAAATCATTTTAATATTTTTTGCCTATATTTATCAATTTTTTAACCACGTCTTTTTTACCAACTAAATTTAAAATATATTAAGATATGTACATTTCGGAATTATTTTACTTATTATTGATCAGTTTTTAGGTAACACTTGTACATGTAGCTGCATTATAGACCTAATCTTTCTGTTTTTTATTTATATATATTCTTTGTTCTTATTTGGCTAATTTTGGTTTGAGCTTAACATTTTATTTTGTTGCAAACTTTAATTTAATATTTAGGTTTTTTTCCATTAACTCTTTCGGTTTGAAGATTTTTCCTGAAAATGTCACTTTTGTTTTTCGGGCTCTCATAGTTCAGTCAGTGTGTTAACAATAGTCTATGACTATTTATTATAATATATGTCAATTTATTTCTTGCATTTTTTTTCTTATATGTTCGGCCGAATTCAGAATTTTCGGGGCAGTTTTAAAGCGGCCACACTGACGCACTTAGACTTTTTTTTAATTATTATTGTTAGATTTTTTCCAAATGATTTTTCCTTTACGTGATATACGAACATCCAACCTGCGCGGCCCTGGTTTTGGTTCATCACTGATAAAACCACAGGGTCGGTCCTGCAGCAGACGGACGTGTTAGGAAGCCCCGGCCCTCACTGATGCCATGTGTTGCTGGAACAATGGCCCTTGTGAAGTTGCGCCCTTCATTTACGCAGTGATTCACGCGCACGGAAGCGCGTCTGACCCTGAGAGCCACCTATGTTTGGAGCGGAGCTCCTCTCATGCTGCTTCCACTCACACTATTCCGGCTTAAATATAGAAATTCTCCTTTATCACGCAGTCAAAACAATCCAGGGAAGAGGATGTTGTAGAGGCCGTGCGTTTTTTTGTGTCAGCTGCTGATGAGCTTTCCGCGATACACACACGGTCAAAGTCTGCATCATGATACACTCTCTATATAGAATGACATGTGGCCCATATTCACTTCTGTGGCTACGCCGCTTTTTTAAGGTTTAGCGCATGTGTTTCCAAATATAGGGTGGAGGACTAAACATGGTACAGTCTAAAAACCAAAAAGGTCAAAATTTGTACAATTTTACATGGAGTTTTTAAGGTCACAGCAATAATATCGATGTTTGCATATTATGAAATATCTGTAAGAAACGTTTTCATGTCTAAGTTGTATGTAATATTAAGTTAAAAGTCACTAGATGGCAGCATAGCAGCTTATTTGAGTAGGGGTTTCATACTCAACAGCCATTTGTACATATAATAAATAAATATCACCAGGACTAAATTGGTTTCCGTCTATATCACAATTTGTAATTGCATGCTTGGAAAATATTGTCATATCAGATATAACATTGTTAAATATTTTGGTTTTACGTTTTACCAACAATCCTGTTTTATTTAGTCAGAGAATATTAATTTTCTACATACATGAAAAAAAATGACTCTTATATCCAACGTGGTTTCACAACCAGGACATTTCCACAAATATATTACCTCAGAGGAGAGAGTCAGAGTATAAACCCAGTCATTGACACCAGCAGCTGTTCAACACACACACATTGGAGCATGTGTGTGAAAACCTTTCCTCTCATAACACATTATTGAAACTATTTTTTAAAAGCCGGCCCTTGCAGATTTTATCCACTAATCACCTTTGGAGTAAAAAGTCTGTGGTGACTTTTGCAGCAGATTCCTGCTGGACTCATTTCCAGACCTGTTCTCTGTGGAGCTGTTTAAATGATGGCATTTCAGCCAGTGCCAGTAATTCCTGAAGCTGCTGCAGCAAATCGACGGAAAAGTCTCTTAGGTAACGCTAAAAATGTGCTTATCCTCCTCTGAGATACAGATGAGATGTCAGTTCATTCGTTGGTGGAATCCTCCAGTTAGACTTGGCTACATTTGTCTCTCCAAAGTTAATTAAAATAGATTTGGGCTTAAATGTTTTTATTATGTTTCCACTTCTAGACTTCACATCTAGAAATACGTTTGTTTCCAATATTTTTTATTCACGTGAACTAAAATTATGACTATTGCAGATAATGTAAGTTTTAATTTTTTAACAAACATTTCTTTATATCTTAATAAATGTAAAGTATTTAAATTACTTGCCTTATTTAAAATATTAAACAATCCACTTTTTTAGATTTTTTTTTTCAAGATCATTTGAGAAAACAAATCGCAGTCCTGATAAGCAACATCCAATCAACTCCCTCCAGTCCAAACAGTGCAGTCAATCTAATCAGAGATCATAAAAACAACCTGTCTGAGTCACATGTTTACAGCAGACTAAAACAAAGTGGGTTTGCTGCTGCTGCTGTGGAGGCCCGTACCTGAGGTTTCAAACATCTGACCCAGCCTATTGTTGTGGCCTGATTGCTCCCTGTATGTTTTTCAGGAAGTCTTATCAGGCTCAGGAAAAGTGAATGAGCAGCTCTGAGCTCCCGAGCTGCAGGATCTGAAGCTGCTGCACGGACTGAATTAAAAGCATCTCCATTATTATTACGCTCCGCAGCTCAGGCCAAAATGACTATTTCTGGCTATGTTTGCCTGAGGAAGGAACTTTCGCAGATTTAATGGGACCTGGGCCATTGTACACAGCCTTCTGTATGGCAGCGTGCCATCGAATCCACAGAGGAAAAAAAAAAAAGAACTGAGGGATGTCGCTCAGGCCATTTCAAAACAAAGCTGCCCCATTGAGTTGACCTGAATACATTGTTGTATTATATCTCTGTGACCCCAAACTATCCCTGGGTTTAGGATTAACTCACAGCTTGGTGATCCATCCAGTTCACAGAGTTCAACACTTTTTCAGGGGTTAAAATACTAACTACAACTTCAATGGCTGGACGCAAGGCTAGAGAAAAACTTCCTAAATGGTTAATATATGGCTTACAATGAAAAGTAACTTTGTTCAGTAGATTTCTTTCATAACACACCTGGTTTCCACCATATGTGCCCTTAAGTTGAGGTCTAAATGCATGTATGTTAAAATGGAAGTCACTAGATGGCAGCATTGCAGCATATAAATAATGTCATACTCATACAGTGTTTTTTACAGCTGAATAATTAAATATTACAGGTCTTTATTGGTATTGTTTCACATCGTAATCAAAAAATAAGTGTTTAGACAATATCTCCCAAAAGTTAGCGTCATATTCCCTATTGAAATCTACGGGGCAGTGTTAAGAACCTATGATCCAGATCACAACATGTGCTGTGGATGATAAAAACCTTCAGATTCTGGGATTTCCTTCTGCGGCTCTGAGGTTTTTGTCTCAGCTCTGCACAGTCGACAGAGTGTAAAGTATGAAGTGGTCGTCGGCTGGACACGGAGTGTGTGAGACTCATCACACTCAGCCTCTCCTGCCCTCTGCTGTAAACACCCTCATGAGCAGCTTTAATGGAAACTTTTAAATATGACGCTGACTAACGGACTTCATTCGTTTACACCGCTGTGGTTTAATATGTGTGTGAGAGAGTGTGTGTCAGTTTAGGACTTTCAACGTTCAAATATACACATCGGGTTCAATCTCCCTCACACACACACACACGGTGAAGAAGTGCAGGGCTGGTTTCTGCAGGAGACTAATGGAAACACAGAAGATCATAATAACAAACCATTTGGGCTCACACTGCTGCTCTGCCTCCAGAAGGAGCAAAGATGCCACGAGGAGCAGCGGCAGGAGGAACCAAACTCTCAGAACAAAGATTTGAATAGTGGTAAATTGTGGGAAAGGTCATTTTTATGTGTGTACAAACTCATTTAAGAAAAATCTGAACCTGCTGCTGTTAAAAAAAAAACATCAGGGCACTTGATCCAATCTGACGGAATAGTCAGTCCACATCTGTGCTAAAGTTTTTATTTAAAGAATTACATTAATCTTGTTTGGCTATTACATATAATAATCCCAGATTATTATACATTCAGGAGTCAAGTGGATTATGTGTGACTTATAGTAAGAATTATTCTAAATTATCGTGACCTCTCGGCCCCCCGATAAAAAAAGCGGTCTTCAGTGACTTCACTGTGTATATTACGTAGAAATATAGACTAACGAGACGTTATATTGCATATAACGTATAAGACTCAATTACTGAGACAACATTTAACAATTAAAAAAAAGCTGCGACTAAAATATAAATTAACAAATCAATAACAACGTAATACAAATACAATATTATTAAAAACACAAATCGTATTTTACTCACCGTGACTTCCGTAAAGTTGTATGTTTCCTTTTTTTCTGGAGATTGATTAAATATCATACATAGTATCCTACAGTTGTCCTCCTCCATCTTCTCCCGAGTTGATAATTTAAGTACAGTAATTTCTGGCGAATTTATGACAGAAATTCTACAGAAACTTTCGGCCTCGAATGTCCTTAAAATACATATATTGTGCTAATCGCTATATGCTAATGTATCAGATGTGTTCTTTCTCCATCCAATCATATCATTCTAATCGCTGACGTAATGGCGTCCCGTCCATGAGGCCTTTTAATGCGGTTGATGCCAACTCTAAATCTGATTGGTTGAAGAAGCTACGTCATTATCATTCATTTTAGGAAGTGTTTAGGAGTATATATCATGGTAAATTACTTTCAACCTGGCAACACACGAGGCCGAAATATGATTGG
This sequence comes from Paraplagusia blochii, assembly GCA_016785265.1. NCBI lineage: Eukaryota > Metazoa > Chordata > Actinopteri > Pleuronectiformes > Cynoglossidae > Paraplagusia > Paraplagusia blochii. The sequence continues at coordinate 70,490 of JAFBJS010003016.1, forward strand.
CTGGTGGACTTTAGGGACTCGCATTCATTCAACACTTTTTACCTATAAGAACGGACGCGTATTAATAATTGAATTCCAGAATTCCGTTTTACTTGAGTTTATTTGCAACTAATTCTGCCGATCTTTCTGGGAATTGAATTTGTCCCCCGTCTGTCCTCTTATTCTCAGACTTATTTTGGCTTGTTTTGGGATTTAGACCATTGGGACTCGGGGGAGAACAGATTATCTTCAGGGACCCATTTGTCCCGCAAGCAGCTACTGGAAACGATGTTTCCATGCTGTCACTGCAAGAGGATTTGTTTATCTATGTATTGACTTATTTCATAAATAAACCAGGTTGTACTAAGGCTTCGCCTTTCACAATATTGCAGTGCACCCGGCTCGAGTATTTCCCCACTATATTTCCCTATGAAAAAAATATTTTGAAGTTGTTAACTAATGAAAAACAAACGAATAAATAAATAAGCTGATAAAGAGACTGTGATAAGTAGTATTAGCAAAATAGGGACCTCTAGCGGCTAATGTGTGAAAAAGTGACGTGCGCAGGCCGAAAATTAAAACAGTATTTTTATATTATGTGTTTCATAAACACCTTTTCTTTTAACAATTTTTTAAAACACATTTATCATTTTTATTAATATTGAAAGTTGTGGTTGGTGGGTTAGTATTGACTTTTTTAAGTTAGCATGCCTCAGTGTTGAACATGTAACTCGATGAAAGAGTTGTCACTTTTAAAAAGGTAACTAAAACATTGTTATTTTATTTTTTTAACGTTTGGACAAGAAAAGAAAAAAATGTGAGGATTATGTCTTTAAAAGATATGAGGGAACCAAACTATTCATGTATTTTCAACCTTGCTACCAAGTAGCTAATTAGCGGCGCAGCAGTTCATGCTAGTTTCTGGAAAGAATCAATGTAAAATATATGAGAAGAGACAGTTGAAGGGGAATTCAAGCATGTTAGGGATTATTTGTATGTGGCATGAAAAAATTTTTTTTGAATAATTTGGGTTTAAAAGCAAATTCGCCAACCTTGAAAACTTGTATTTGCTCAAAACTCTTCCCTAACACAAACGTATGAGTTGACTCATCAGGTTAATCAAAACACAACTTTCTAGGTATATTTTGTCAATTCAGACATTTTTCATTACCTCCTTCCTGAAGTTCCCAGAGGTCACACGTTCACATCTCAGGGGAGCTAAGTGTTCGACCTATAACCTCTACTTAAGTGTGAGAAAGGCCTCCTGGGAGGATGTTGGGGTTGAGTTCAGGAAGTGGAGGCAGGTGTCAGCTGCTGGTGTTGCTGACATCGGAACCAATTCACTGACACTTCACCAAGAACTGATGAAGTTTTCACTGAAGAGACGAGAGGCGAGATGATGAATCCATGTAGGTGCAGGAGAAAAGACCATCAGACAACAGGAGGTTTTTCAGATGTGTATTTTCTTATATTACAACGTAGGTCAACACAGGCCTCAATGACGATGCCACAGCGTCAGTTTCATTCCCTTTTGTTTCTGCAGTGTTAAAGTAAATGCCTCAGATCCTGGAAGTGCACAGACAAAATTAATACCCAATACCAATACCTGACAGCTAGTGAACAAACTACAACTTTTTTCATTATCTGGACTGTCAGAGTACACTGAAAAGTACCACACATAAAATGTGTATATTAATCCATCCAAGTACGGAATCTGCACCTCAACATTTCAGTAAAATTTACACAAACGTCTCAACATTTGTAGTTGAATAAGCAGGTGTCTCCCCCTAGTGGCCAATCTGTAGACATTGTATGTATTTCTAAAAACATTGCAATCGTCCACGCTCTACACTGCAATTAGAGCAGAGGCAAAAAAAAAATCCAATTAGTTTAAAAACACTAATGCAAGATTCCTGACAACACTGTGTTTACTATTGTGTTCTTAAAGACTTTGTAATTAAACAATAGAAAAAGACTTTAAAATCTTTAAAAGTCAGTTTAAGTTTCTAGAAGGCGCCAATGTTCACACTGGCTTCATGTTACAGATTGACAGATTGTTTGTCTCTTTAAATTAGAGAGAAAATTAAAACTTACATTTAAAAAAATCCCTTGAAAAAACCCATAAGATCATAAAAAAAAAAATTAGGAAATGCTTAAGAACATAACTTCTGATAGCCTAGCTTGGCATAAACACTGATCTGACCCAGCATCTTTTGAAGTCGTTTCTCTTTGATTAAACTTTGATTGGATGGCTTTTTATATCCAGCAGTTGAAAGCCAATCTTTTAACCAAATGTAACAAAATAAAATTGTGCTTCTTCCCCAAGAATATTGTGGCCTTTGTTACCTTAATATGGCACAAATAAAATCAGATAAAATTGACAACATGAAGATACCGTTTTAAAAAGATTAAGTGAAATTGTCCGTTAAAGGTGCAGTGTCTGTCTAATGCCAGTAGAGGTCACCAGGGCGACGCCTGTGCTGAGTTAAAAGTAGCCTTAGCTCTGGTCATTGTTCTGCACGCTGCCATTGTCCAGCAATCTCTCTCGTTCTGCTGCACTCCCTCCTTCCTCAGCACTTATTAGTCCGGCGCAGCAAGGTAACCTGGCCATCAGGGGGCGGTGCAGTCCATTGTAAAGCGCCGTGCCCAGCAGCAAAACGAGGAAGCCAAGCACTTGGAGGCCTTGGAACACCTCCCAGCCCAGGGCCAGGCTGACGGCCCAGATGACCAGCGTACGCAGACTGTCCAGCACCATGCGGGTGGTGGCGCTGATCTCCTTGGTGACGCTGATTCCGGCGAAGTTGAAGAAGGCGATGCTAACCGTGTTGCCCAGCAGAGCGAGGAGGATGAGCGGCTGGTGGCCGATTTGGCAGAAGGCGTCCAGCGCGTCCTCCAACACCTGACGGGGGTTGTCACCGAAGTCGCCAACAGGGATGAAGTACATGGGGATGAGGAGCAGCGACAGGACAACAAATCCAAACAAACCTGGAGGAGGAGGAGGAAGAAAATGATGAAAAACACTGTGTGGAGCCGTTTCCTCAGTGTCTGTGATTAGGAATCTCACACACACACAATTAGGACATTTCCTTTCCCCAACATGTGACTGCCCCCTGGTGATAACACTGCTCTATCTGCTGTTGTCATTGTTTCTTTATCTGTGTTTACGTGATTCCTAAGTGATTTCCCATTAACTTTGTCAAAGAAGGACCTCATCTCACCTTTGACTTCATCTCTAAACACAAACACAAAAACCTCTTTGTTTAAGTACACGTTCTTAACCAGTACATGTGAGTGAAGTAGAGTGCAGTACTCAAAGTCTAATCTTAAAGGAAATACAAAGATTTTTTCAGGCAAAGGTCTGGACCGGGGTGGACTTACTAAGGGACGTAAACATACTTTGTCACAAAGGTTTCTTTGTGACTAGGAACGTCGGCCGGCCGATATATTAGCAAATTATCTTACACCTGATAATGTAAAACAAAAAAGCGCAACGTTTCACTGAATGATGTGGGTCTTAAAATTTTGGGGATAATTAGCTGTTTATTAAAAGTGTTAGACACTAGATGGCAGCATTGCAGCTCATTTCATAAATATTATAGTCATACAGAGACTTGTACTGATAAATAAACCAATATGACCAGCAGTATATTTGTTGATTTAACAGTGTTTGGACATATTTATTGCCTGCCTCACCTTCAGTGCCGACGGCGCGGAGAGGATGGACATCGTGCTTGTAGACAAACTTCTCCTCCAGGACCATCTGCACCGAGACGATGATCTGAGCCATGATAATCAGCAGGTCTCCTGCAAGAGAACAGACCCGTGTTGTCTGAGGTTCATCCATAACGACAGAGCAGAAAACACACAAGCTCCGCTTCACGTACCTGTGATCACCTCACTGAGTTTGTGGTCATCGCCATGGTGACCACTGAAGAAGTCGGACAGACCTACAATCACCAGACCGAGGATGGTGATGAAGATGCCAATCCACTGACTGGGCAGCAGGCGGCGCCCAAGGAAGGCTACAGAGAGGAGACCAGTGAAGATGATGACGGCTCCACGCAGCATCTGGAAACTGGAGGCACTGGTCATGTTCAGAGCTGAGAGGGAGAAGATAAAAGCCATTCAGGAGGTTAATGACGGTTGAGTCGTCCATTTCCTTTCAAAGTCACTCAAACAAACAGATGATCAACTATTATCAACCATTATGGAGCGTTTGTCTTTGCTCCTGATAATAGATGTCTTCATCAGTCCATCAGAGACTCCACTGATTGACTTTAAGGACTACGTCTGATATGAAAGGCCGGACAAACAAAGAATGTCTTTCTGACGTCAAAGTGTTAAAGGAAGTGAAACACTGGAGGTTTCGGTCACTTACCAACATACATGATGGAGGTGGCCGTCATGTCACACATGGCCGGGGGGAAGAAGAGCAAGGGATTGAACCTCTGACCCGGGTTCATCTTCGGTTCCGGCCTCCGTCTGTCGTGGCAGAGCAGGATGTAGAAGACGGCCAAGCAGCTGAACTCACCCAGGAACATACCCACGGCCTGGACACAGGAAAACATTTTTATCTTTAATTCTTTGGATTTCTGAAATCTCTGACTTATTTATCAAAAAATATCTGTCAGTGAACATTTCTAAAGAACCAGAATTGTTGATCCAGTGAGTTCACTACCTGCAGGAATGGATGGGAGAATCCATGTTCAGGGTTATCATGGCAGCCTTTCGCTGTGAACATATCAGCCCATCTGTAGGATGACATGACAATATTATCATTTAATGATCCATATTCAGAAATCTGAGGGAAAATAAGCTCAGTGTCACAATAATATGTTAAAAAACCACAATACTTTTAATGCAAAACCACAGAAAGAAGGAGAAAAAATTGAGATAATGATACAGAATTATTTCTCATGTACCAATATAATATCTGTGTACTACTGGAGTATTTGAGTCTTACTCTGTAATCAATCCTTGCAGAAATATCAGAATATTTGATAGAACTTCAGTCAGTCAAGGCGTTACCAAACCACTGACTTTTACAATCGTGCAGACACAGACATTGTGACCAGCATGTGAGCGTTCTCTCAGCTTTTCAATTGCGTGACCAGTGATTGCTGCTGACACAGCACTTCCTGCAAACTTGCAAAGTCTGAGCTCATCAGAAATGTGGAGCAACCTGAAGTTGACTGACCCAGACCTGCCCAGACAATCCGCTTTACTCAGACTTTGACTCTGAACCATGGTGTGTAAAATAAGAGGAAATGAAAAACCCAAAACTGCAAACCCTAAAGCTCTGACTCTGACTGGTGTGAGATGTTCACAGCAGTTCTGGACGCACTACGCTCCAGATGCAGGGTTTCAGATAGCAGCTGTGAAACTTTATCCAGTTTGTTTCTGAGTGAGCGGTTCAGGATGAGAAGATCAGTGAAGACAGTGTAGGAACACACTGATTCAGTTCTCTCTAAGCCTGGTCTCTAAGACATGGTTTTGGTTTCATTTGGTGTCACCAATTGCACAAACTGGATTAAATTACAAACCACTTTCACACTAGTTTTGCAGTGAATACTGCTATGCTGTGGGCAGCCCCTGGTCCTTGCATCATCACTTATTTTACTTTGGTTTACAAAGATATAACTGCAGCAGGTTCAGGAGTTGTTTTTATGATTGTTTCCCCTTTAATTTTGTTTTTCCTGTCCTTACAAGGGTAAAATAAACCCTCCTTAGTCACTTCCTGGTCCCAGCACTAATACTATCAATGCATTTGTCTGTTTGTCAGAAATTATCTTCATGTGCATTAACTGAGGTCTTGAGTTTTAACGTATATCTGTTGGCTAATGCTAACTGCTAAATCCCACCGCTGTTTCTACTAAACGGCAAATGAATGAAAGAATTCGCTGTAATAAAACTGTGTAACAATAGATCAACAAAGGAGAGAAGAACAGTCAATAAATGTTGTCAACAAACCGGAAGTAGTTTTGTTGGGATTTATCGACATGTTTGAACTCGTACACGGAAAATAAAAATCGAGTTACCATGACTTCACTAAAGAAAATAAACATTTAAATAGACTTACTTCGCGGATAATGTGTTAATGGAGCCCGTAGTGAGCATAAGACCCGCGAGGAACAGTTGGTATTTTGTCCAGGCCATGTTGCCGGGAAGAGGAATGCTGCGGGGAAAGAAGAAAGCTGGAATATCAGAGCTGGAGCTGAGCTTTTGTTTTTATCCCCGACCGCCACGACTTGTTTTTCCAAGCTCTCTCTATCTTTTTTTTCTCTCTCTCCCTTTCCCTGTGCTTCTCCTTGGCCAGTAAACGTCACATGACTCAGTCAGAGTCAGCTGACCTGAGTGAAAACACCGTGTTGAGTTCATGAGCTGTAGGAAAGAACAGGTCAAACCGGTTAGGTCATATATACGTAAAGTGATTGCTTACAAACGTTAAATAAGGTTTATGTTACATTTAATATAGTATAATTTGTTTATATAATTGTTATATGACAATATTGGCAAATTATTTGGTCCTTTCATTCATTTTAAAGAGAGTTGTTCGCTTCTAGTGTATGATCGTAGATAAAATCCGATAGACCTGAACGCATCATTTACCCTGGGTTTTAGCAAACTTAGCTTCTTTTGACACAGATTTTCAACAATTGTTATACGTTGAAACGTCACCTGTTTTTAATCAGAATTATGGTTATTTATCATAATTGTATTTTTATTCGTTTTTATTATTACATATAATTTTGATTAATTTTCCACTTTGTTAGGTGGAGGGTCCCATATTATTGTCCGTTGTTGTGAGGCCCGGGGATTGGTTATTCGGTTTTGCTACATTAGTAGCTCTCGGCCATTTTTCATTTTTGTTAAAGTAGTTCCCATAGGAAAAACACTGGAGTCCCAACAGGTCTCCTGTAATTTCCAATACCTGACCGACAGAGGGCACCAAAGACCAGATATGGACTACCACTTGTACTATTACATTGGCCTCTGTGGTCTGATAAAGTATAAAATTAGATTGTGCTCAAACTCACAAAAGTCTAAATTAGGGATATTTTTGCAGGTGAATCAATATCTGCCACAGTAGTTAATAGTCTCACACTAAAAAGTAATTAAAATTTATAGCTCATTCTGATACCAGCGCTGTGATAATCATTAATCTCTCTACACAGGAGCTGTTCTGGGAGCTCCGTCCACACCTCACTGTTCTGTTGAGCTACACAGACAACTGACAATGGTGTGAGGAAGTGATGCATGTGCTCACTGACTTTCCGGAGAGTTCCATCTAAACTCTTAAAAACAGTTCCTCCTACCATTAAAAATAAAAAACCATGAGTCTGCAAAAATAATGCCAGATATGCAAAACAAACAAACAAACAAACCCAGAAGTTTGACTGTGACAATTTAAGTTTTTTTTTTCTAAGTTTTCTGTTAAAAAAGGTAAGAAAAACAAAAATATCATGAAGAACCCATACTGATACAGGTCAGGCCTGGTAATGTTTACTTATTTATTTGGACAAAACCAAAACCAGCATCTCGTATACAATCTGCAATGAGCTGCTATGCTGCCACCTAGTGGCATCTGACAAAACCCAGATATAGGGTTTTCATTATCAAAAAAAACAATGTACAGATATTGCTTAATTATGCTCCATCCCTACCTGTTCCTAGACTAATGAGGGAAGTCTTTGAGGATTCCGGCCAGTCCACAGACGTAGCCGGCCTGACATCACAGAAGGAAGTGCAGAGACATGAACGTCCTCAGGCTCCACAGCTGCCCAGATCTTCTCTCTCTGTCAAACTCTGTGGAATATTTGTAAACATCACTGACAGTGAACTTGCGTTTTTCCCGTCTTCAACTGTGTCCTTCAACAGGCACAACGTGACGGAGACACAAATTCCCAGGAGCTCCGGTTCACATTGAAACAGCTCGGAATGATAATGATTGACAGTGAGCCTCTAGTGGGATGTGTTTGTAACTGCAGGCAAGATAAGTGACATGGGAACACTTCACATATGAGAGAAATGTCACACGCGGCCGAGTCGAATGAAAATACACAGGAGTTATTGATAAAGCTCAGTGCAGCAAGTGTCCACCGGGGGCAGCATTATTCATGAGCATGTACAGTGGGCAAACAGGTGTGTTCCTGGTTATATAACATTAAGTGTCTGCTCAGATGAAGGATGGCATCACATGACCCACTCAGAGAGAAGCTCCCAGTGTCAAACGGAATGATTTCAACAACGTCGTTATTCCGTCTCGTTCAACGTTAACATTTTATTTCTGTCGTAAAAACACATTTTATGCAGAATATTAAAACATTCCACAGCAGCAGACGCTCACTGGGACCTGATGATGCCTCGGATTATAAACTAAAATCTATTTTCCTCGTCTCTTCTGCCTCTTCGGCCACATGACTGTATATTTAACAGCAGCGAGGGTTGAATTCCATTTTCATCTGCATTTCCATCTGCACACACTGATGCCGTGGATATTTATTTAACGTGTGACATTTCAAAGATAATCGCACAATAAAAGGGTTGTTTTGACAGGAGAGTATTTCTCCGTTTTATTGGCCTGGTCCTGACACGCAGCAGTATTTCTCAATCTGAACAACATCGTGAGTGTAATTTCATTTTTATCACCATTTTCATCATATTCTGCTGGCTTTAGAGGAGAGCTCATGGCGGGGGTGTCAAACTCAAACTCACAGCAGAAGAAATCCTAATATTTATTAAAAAACTCACGTCAAATGTTCTTGTCTCTTCTCTCCAAACGTGTAATGGAGAACCGCAAAGTCAATTTGGTTTTATGGTCGTAATATCACATATTTAATGTTTAGGATGTGGGTCATTAAGTGACGTAAAATAATACATTTGGTTGTAAAAGTGGAACTGAAAAAGTAATGTCTGATTTTATCTATAGTCCCCAAACACTTACCTTGCAATACCAATGTTGACCAACGGGTGCTGCTGTTTGTGCCAAAAACTGAGCTAAACATCTAAGAACTCTGTATGCGATGTTGTGTAATTCTGCTGATATCGAGCCGATAACTTGTTTTTCCTGATATTATCGCACATTCCTACCTACTGGTCCTTTGTCTCCGTTGACACTTTTTCCAAATGAACTCGCGAAGACTTCTTCTTCTCCTTTTGACTCATCCCTTTTGCTCAGGGGTTGCCACAGTGAGTCAACAATTTTGTCTCACATCTTTAATTTGGTCAAAGTTTTACGCTGGATGCCCTGACGCAACCCTCACCATTTATCCGGGCTTGTGCCCCCTAGTGGCTGGTTTGAACTCCCAAAGACTTGAGGGGAACTGGACAAAGACTGTTTCCCCATCACACTTAGGGGTAAGATGGGGAGACAGGCACACATCAGGACATTCCTTAAGAACACAGGAAGGAGAACTCCTCAGGTCAGGACTCAGCCGTCCACCTGCACTTGAAGGCATCACATCAGTCTTTTGAGGACCAAGATGTCCATGTTTCACACATCCAAGAGGGGTGTGACCAAAAGTACTCTGACGATGACGTTAACGACCCATCAATACCTGCCCAACGACTGGTATCACACTTCACAGGTGAACGCTGGTCCAACCCCTTGTCCTCTGGGATGAGAGGCGATGAAGACAAAACCTTCAAAACAACGAAAATGGCTGTCACACTTCGACCATCATCATCGATGGAAGATAAATCCACCGATCTGTGCAGACGAGGGTAAAGACAGGGGGCAGTTACAGGCAGTTAGTGGCAGTTAACCTAATCACCGCTGTTGCTAAGAAACCATACATCCAACCACCAGCTGTCAGCTGATTTTCTCTGCCTCTGCAATCAATAATATTGTTTTTTTTTCTGGTCCAGTCTGATCTAAACTGTTGGAAGTCGACTGAGAATCCAAGAAAGAAATGAAAACTCCTCGGAACAACAAAGGAAATTTGACCAGTGCATTGAACCCATCACCAAAGCATCTTTGAAGGGTGGAGGAGCAGTGAGTGAGAACGGTGGGATGTTCATGGGATCTCCTCATGGCCTTAATGGAAACATCAACACAGTGAATATGGAACCTCCTTCACAGCTGTCATTGTTAACAGCTTGTTTCTATTGATCTACTGTAACATCTTCCCAACATTTTCCAGTCCTACCAGTGGAGTCGTGCAGTGAACAAGTGATTATCACCTCAGTATCTCACTATGAGAGAAATAAATGTGCTTAAACTCCTGCACGTGCACTGACATATAAATACAGAGGAGAAAACCAGTCGACACCAGGGGACAGAGCGGACAGACAAAGACACTTTCTGGTCCATACGACGTCGTAAGCACCTTTTCCTGTCAGCAGGTGGCGTCCACGATTGGAAAAAACCTCACCTGGCTTTTCTACACCCACATCCACCAATGGGTAATCAACATTTTTACCATCATATTAGAAACATATGTCAACTTTGACAAAGTTACATAAGCTTTACTACCACACAACATGACTCACTACATTTACATGAGAAGGAAAAGGGAGAAAAAAGCCTAAAGCAAATGGAAGTTCATTTAACATGAATTCAACACTGGGCTGTTATATAACTTGACAGTCACGTCATTGGTCGACAGACGATGAATTTAGAGACAGGTGGAGGTTGAACAGTTTCATCCTTCAGTGTTTAGGAATCAAACACCTGCCTTTAACCACTGGAATGAAAACCTGTCACCAGCGTTGATGTGTAATAACAGTGTTTTCCAACACAAGCGCTGGTTTTTCCTGGAAGCCTTTTCCACTGGGCACACAGTGTGTTTACACGGAGGCGAGCGGGACATGAGTTGGACTCTGTCTCCGTCATTTGTGTTTGACACACAGGACACCGTGTGAAGGAGACAGTGCAGCTCGTCCAGCCTCCAGTCATGAGGAGGGAATGAAGCACTTTGTTTAAAGGTTAGCGCTTCTTTTATCTCTGCTTTTATAAACTCACAGAAGACAGACGACCACAGAAGAAGAGTCCAGACTTATCTCTGCAGCCTCACTGTCCTCCTCCTAGTCCTCCTCCTGGTCCTCCTCATGGTCCTCCTCACTGTTAATCATCCAGTTCACACCATAGAAGTCCAGCATCAGAGGTTGGAGTTGTTGCCACATTAACTCCAGTCATTAAGAGGATAGTTTCTCTGCAAAGACTGCCCCCTTCTGGTCTGGATTCCACATATAAACCCCCTGGTTAATATCTCTTGAGCATGACAGACAAAGCTCCACAAGGCTTCAGGTTCCACCAACTAGTAGGTCACCACTTCCTGGACTGAGCAGCTGAAAAACGTCCAAAAAATCCAAACTGTCCCATGAAAAAACCTGATGACAAATGGATTAAACCCAACAGGGGGCGCTGTTGTTATTAACACTATAAACTCATTCTTTCATGCACTCATTCAGCTTCATCTGCCAGGTCTCAGTTGCAGCTGGTGCCAAAGTCACATTACACCACACTGTGAACCCTCCTGTGTGCAGCTGGGGGACTCAAACCCTAACCCCCCGTACCAAAGACCTCTCCCTCAACCACTGGGCCACCATTGCTGCCCCCACACTAGGAAAAAAAACTCTGAACCAAACTCTGAAACATTAATGAAAGTGTTTTTTTCTGCTGACCAACCTGGTGACGCAGACACAGTCGACCTCTGACCCCGGTCTGCTGTAGGCCCCGCTCTCATCTACTGGATCAGCACAACACACCATCATGACCGCTGTCGTGACGGAGCGTCAGCCGCCGCCGGCTGTCACTGCTTATGCAATCACAGTCTAGTGGTGCTCAGCGTGGCAGGAACAGGAAGTGGCATTCGCTCCAGCGCCCAAGTGGCACGAAGAGGCCCTCGAACACATGTGGCCTCGCGGGAAATGTTAAAATGTTTTTAAAGGACTGGGAGAGGAGCTGCTGCTGCGGCGGTGGTGTCCGTGACATTTGGAAGAGAGCGTCGCCACCTGGTGTCTGTTCTAGATGTCATTCATGTGTCAACAGTGTATTATATTAGAATAATTACGTAATATCAGTAAGAACATTAGCATTTTTACTACAATAATGAAAATCTGAAAGCACAAAGCCTTGATTTTGCCAAAATTTGCTAAAATCGCTTGTTGGATCCTGAAATGTTAACCTCAGAAACGTAAACAGGCTGCCACCGACCAGTGCTATGCTTGTGGTTCTTCCGAGAATCAAACCCTAAACTCCAGGCACCCTATGTTTTGGAGGCAGGCATATCAACCACTTCCATTTGATCCTTCCATCCTTAGTATTTTATGAAAATCTAGAGAAAAAATGTTAAAAATCTGAAAATTTTCATGAACATTTCATGAACTCCTGCAGGACCTCATGGAGCACCTAGAGGTCACTATTTCCCTGCTTGAATCCTTGGCTTGTAAATCTTTTTATAATAATTTTTTTTTAATTTCAGGGCTGTTTGGTCAGAGTTCCACGATACGTTAACTTTTTGAGTGTGTCTTTTATCCAAACCTGTGTGTAATTGCGATGGGACCGTGGGTAGAACTTTGCAGCCGAGTCCATTCCAGCAGATTTAGTCTCTAATCAAAGTTTACAGTCTCTGCTGGAGATAAAGAACGCAGGACTTTTTTTTTCTGCGTCACATCTGCTCCGATGGGATTTTCCTGGATTCACTTCTAATTTATCGGCTCAAGAAAAGAGTTGGTTTTTGACAAACAACTCAGGAAATCTGATTATGTTCTTATTCCTTTGTCCTCCATCACGTCGCAGGTACGATTCCCAGTCTCCCCGCAGAGTCCAGAGTTGTTTATCAGGCTCATGAGATGTGAACGGATTTCACAACAATATGAGCTCCTGCTCATTTCCCCGACGATGATGGAACCGTTAAAGAGTCTTATCTGTGTGTGTTGATCAGGGCTGAGGGTGGAGGCGACGGAGGAGCTTGGCAGAGTTTTCCTGCAGATCTTCTTGGCTGAGGCCTAATGACAAGTGACACGGGAGCAGCTCCGCAGATTTGATGCTAATCCGAACTGAAGTCAGACACATTTCTCAGAGTCTCAGCGTTTCTGCAATTGAAATTATGCCGCGGAGGTCGAGGTCTGATCCAGTGACCATCTCACTCCTGGTCACATGACCGTGGTGTCCGAGCAAAGGCTGGAGGGAGGATAAAAGATTTACATCAAGAAAATAAACTTATGAATAAATCAGGTATTTTTTATTCTAATGAACGTTAAGTTCAGAGACGTCAGCCAGGCCTGAGGGACAACTGCTGTGACCACGGCCTCCGACTGTAATGATGTCATGTCATTAAATCAGCCAATGATAGTGTGTGGTGACGTTAACGAAGATGAAAGAAAAGTCCTGAGGTTTATTTTTTAAAGCTACAAATAAACACCTCACTTTCCTTTTAGGTGTTTCCACAGTGAATCATCTTCTCCATCTCCCCCTGTCCTCTGTATCTTCTACTCTGATTCCAACTACCTCCATGTCCTCCATCACTGCATCCATCAATCTCTTTGTCTCCTACCTGGTAGCTCCATCTCTAGGATCATTCTTCTACCAATGTCTCCACTGTCCCTCCTCTGAACATGTCCAAACCATCTCAATCTGTCTTCTCTAGCTTGTCTTCCTGTCTGTGTTGTCCCTCTAATCACCTCATTCCTGATCCTGTCCATGTCTCTCCTAAAGAGAATCTCAGCATCTTTAACTCCTCCACCTCCAGCTCTGTCTCCTGTCTTCTGTCTTTCACTTCAACTGGAAAAAAAAAAATAGTCTCTTCCCTGTTACCATGGGTGAAGTGCTGTCTCTTATACACATCTAGATGTGTATAAGAGACAGTTTCTGGTCTTTGTTCTTTGGAGACACAGTTAAATCAACAGAAACACCAGAAAACACAACGAAGGCCAAAGTCTTGACTCAAGTCAACACAAAATGATTTTATTTTTGAGGAAGAGACAAAACCAGCGTCTGCAGGTGAAGCCACTCGTCAGCCTGAAGATGAAGAACATCTGTCTCTTATACACATCTAGATGTGTATAAGAGACAGCTTCTATCACACTTCTATCTCTTCCACAGTCTTCACTGCTCTGAACAGTTGATCCCCAGTATCAAACCCTCCTCCACCTTCTCCTCCTCTGCTCCTTTCAACCAGACGTGGACAACATCCTAGGAGTCTTACACGTGTTCCAGAAAAAAATCCCGTCTGTCGATTGTCTCTCTGTCAGAACTCCAGGTCTGAAGACTCTTCACCTCAGAGCTGTTTAACAACGATGAAGGAAAGCACTGAGCAGGTGAGAAGAAAATCTGATATAAAAAAAAAAAATCAGGAGCGTCTGCTGTATTTGATGTCCAACGTCTGCAGACGTGTCTTTTGATCATATCTGAGCAGAAGTGTTTTATCAAATCACCATCAGTCCAGAGGTCTGACCACAGGGATCAAACCCCCGACCCTGTCCACCAGATTGTCCACAGCAGCTACAGGTGCAGGTCTATATATAAAACCACTCACAGTTCATGCAATTGTTCTGTGCAGATTACATCTGCTTAGACAAAGGACGTCCTCACTGGCAGAAACACAGATGGAACGATTGCAGAGGCGGGAGATTTTGACGTAAAAAGACGATGAGGAGACAAGAGGGAGGGAACGAAAATAAAACATCATGATCTTCTAGGTTTTATTTACCCAAAATTAAGTTACTGAGAGTAAAACCCAGACCTGTTTAGTTGAACAAAACCCAGATAAACCTGAAGGAATTGAAGAAAGTCACAAGATGTTTCAACAGCTCTGAGTTTTCCCATTTTTTGTAGCCATGTGCTGCCACCTAGTGGGTGCCAGATTACAGAGGCTGTGGCCAACTGGTAGTGATGTTAGAAGAAGAGCTGGAGGTCACTGTTACGTAACGTGAGGGCATCACATGACACCAAACGAGAGGCAACGTCCGCTGGTGCTGGAAGAAATATCTTCTCTATCTTCTGAGAAAACGATTTCTTCTGCTACATGTTCAGGTCTGTGATTGAAGGTACTTCAGCAGGATGAAAAGTCTCAGCAGCCTTTCATATTGTTCACTGTTACGTAAGCTCAAAGACCAGGTTGAAAAAACAAAAAGCCCAAGACTAACCAATATCATACAATGAAGAGCATTAAAGAGGCTGAGAGACGAGCTCGCTGGTTTGATGGATTTCCAATTGCTTGTTTTTTATCCCGCGTGAATCCATTAGTGTTTCCTCTGGTCGTGGATCAAACAGCAGCCGAGATAATGTGGAGAAAGTGTCGCAAACATCATAAACCAACACTGACTGACAAGAAAAACACAACACAATCCTGGCAGCAATTTGAGATGTTGACACGTCATTTGGAGAACACGCCAAAGTCTCTCTGCTCCTCTCCACCAGTGACGGTCTTCGGTGAAGAGTCAAATCATTTTCTGTCTCTGTGATCAACAACAAAGACCAGGTCGAGCGGCGAAGACGCGCCCGCCGTCGGAGGAAACGCTCTCGCCAACGCTCCTGTAGTATTTTCTCGTCCTGGTCCATGTGTGATGAGAAACAGAGAGATTAGAAACCCATCACCCACCACTGACAACCTCAATACTTTTCGGTGAAAATGCTTGGTTTCATCTGAGAGGGGAATTATCCAGAAAATGGAGAAGTGCATGCTGGGAAATGTACACATTTATATGCAGAGAGTGACTGAGATGAAGCAGTGAGAGTATCTCACAACTAGGGGTCAGTATTGGGAAGAAACTGGCGATGCGATACAAGCATATCGCGATACAAGCATCAGTACGATATATCGCGATTTTATCGACTGTTTTTTTTACATTAGTGTAAAACTTTTTCATCGCAGTAAAGAAAATAAAGTAAAATAAGGAAAATTGCACTGGGAAATATTAAGAAAATAACATTTTAAAAGCTCACTGGTATTAAATTATTATTATAACTTCAGACATTTCTGGTCTTTGTTCTTTGGAGACACAGTTAAATCAACAGAAACACCAGAAAACACAACGAAGGCCAAAGTCTTGACTCAAGTCAACACAAAATGATTTTATTTTTGAGGAAGAGACAAAACCAGCGTCTGCAGGTGAAGCCACTCGTCAGCCTGAAGATGAAGAACATCTACAGGCTTATTGCCGTAGTTCGTAGGATCCAGGTTCCAGAGAGGAAAATGTCAAGGACGTGGTAATTAAATGTGATATTAAAACCAAATCAACATGAAGGGAATAAAAAAAATCCGACTGTACATAAAAAATGGACAGAGATTCACAACCGTGGGTGTAAAAATTCCTCAGCTACGTCAAACATCTTGATTTGGAGGACGGAATTCCACAGAGATGAAACACAAACCTCTGATGTTGAAGATGTTTTGGTTTCGTACGGTTGTTCGGTCATTATTTCAGGTCAAATCACTTCGAGGTTCCTGATAACCAGTAAAAAAAAAACATATTTTCCACTGTGTAAAGAAAACGATCAGCAGTTAAACTTCTTTTGCGATTGTTCGGGTCGTGTCAACTCTACAAAAAAAAAAAAAACCATCATGAAATTAACAACAAAGAATTATAAAAGACATAAACCTGCGTTGGCTGAAATCAAGTGAGTTCATGAAGTGCATGAGGTGCAAACTCAGAACTGGAGCCAATTATTTTTGACATTTTCACTGGCTCCAAACCAAAGAGCAACACGGTGAATATTTCAGACCACGGATTATTACGACTCCTTATTTTAACGGAAATAATGAAGAAAACAACGCACTGAATGTCAGTGTTCTAAGGTGCAGCGGGGACCGGGACGTGACTTCTAACGTGCACTCGCTGAACTCGCGCCCCCCAGGTTTAAAGCCGCCTGTGCTGTCAATGCAGTTGAACACACAAACGAGTGACACAAGAAACAGGAAGAACCAAATCACACTGATAATGTTTGTTTTTCCACAGTTGGTCCAAACTTTTTCTTTGGATATTTTTTTCCGAGTACCAACTTTTATGGAACTCAAATGAAAAATTTGAGCCACACAAAGGTTGCTGCATAAAAATAGTCATTTAAATGTATATATATATATAAGTATTTTGTGCAAAAAAACAACAAACAAACAAAAAATACACAAGTATTTTGGCCTAAACCAAATACTTCAGACACAGACAAGCAATAAGACGACAGTGACGTAGAGAATTCACTTCAACTGGAAAAAAAAAAATAGTCTCTTCCCTGTTACCATGGGTGAAGTGTCCACGTGTACTACAGTATTTACCACGTGTACTACAGTATTGAGTATATACAGTTCTGAGTGAATGTGATATTTACAACCAAAGGTGTCGTCTGGAAAATCTCTCTCTGAAAACTGGTGGATTTCAGGAGAGTCAATAAAATATCTCTCAGTCTGTCGTTATTTACATTTATCATGTGACCTCAGCACGCCGTCCCCGTCGTCTCACAGTGTTTCCGTCCCTTTATGAATGTTTGGAGTTCTTCTCCAAGGATCCGACTTCCTGAAACGAAGCCAACGTGCAGGAAAACTGCATTTCTGTCGACTTAAAGCTTGGGAATCATGCGACCGGACGTTCTGGGACCTCAGGATGAAGGAGGCGGCTTCTTCAAGTACTCCAAAGTCTGGACCCTCGTAGACCCTGGTCCTCAAGTTCAAATGGAGCTCCTGCGTTTATTGAGTCTTCTGTAGTTACTGATGCTGTGCAGACCCGTGGACACGGAGCTGATGCCTGAGTGACGCTGCAGGCCGCACACGCAGCCGTTGGAGTGGAGAGGGTTGGAGAACGCCTCCCCCTGCTCCATGTAGGTGTCCGAGGTGGAGAGGTCTCGTGAGATGATCATGGGTATGGAGTACTGCAGCTTCTCCCTGCTCTTGTACCACAGGCAGGAGCACATGGACTGGAAGTTGAGCACCTCGGCGTACACGTTGCGTAGGCCTCGGCCGGCCGGGCCTCCGCCGCTACCTCCGACCGCGCTCCCTCCACCGCATCCAGTAGGCGTGGAGGAGGAGGAGGCGGGGTCGGTGGAGCAGTTGACGTGTCCTCCCGCCTGACCGTTATGAGCCAGCAGGGCCCGCTGCTCCGCATCCCTCTTCTCGTCCTCGGCGTTCATGGTCATGAAGCGCAGCACGGCCAAGTTGAGGAAGGCTCCGATCACGGCCAGGCCGGTGAGGATGTAGATGAAGCTGAAGGCCACGTACTCCAGCTCGTTCTGCAGAGCGTTCTCCTTCTGCAGCGCCACGTAGTCCCCGAAGCCGATGGTGGTCAACGTGATGAAGCAGTAGTAGAAGGCATGGAAGAAGGTCCAGCCCTCAAAGTGGGAGAAGGCGTACGCTCCGACGCACAGCGTGCTCATGCAGGATATGAAGCCGAAGGTCACCATGTTGACCATGGAGACCTCCGTGTGTCTCAGTCCAAGGCACTTCTTCAGGCGGTGGAGCAGGAACCTGACAAAGGTGTTGATGCGCTCACCGACGCTCTGGAACATGACCAGAGTCAGAGGGATGCCCAGGAGAGCGTAGAGGATACAGAAGATCTTCCCTTCATTAGTGCTGGGGGCTGCATGGCCGTATCCTGGGGGGGGCAGAGAAGAAGGAGGAGCAGGTTTACTGGGGCAGCACTAATGAAACGTACAGTACAGAGGAGGAGGTCTGAGGGTGGAGGCTGTCAGACCTGGAGCACACAGATATCACTGATTTGTATTCTCACAGAGGAACTTCTAATACATTTCACAAGTCTTCAGTTCACAGCGGCAGAATGCGATTGGAAATGAGAATGCATGGCGGTGGCGGCGGCGGCGGCGGAGGCCGAGGACGGATGTTGTGTGTGAGCGGCAGAGTTTGAATAATTCATCAACATTTTGTCTCTGCGCTCCGGCCGCGGCTAATGAGCACATTTGCACCTAATTAGTCCACTGCATTTTCCAGATTAAATAAACAGGAAAACGCACAGGTGTCCCGCGGTCCCTGAACGCCACGGTAGAAGACACACTGAGCCACAACCGCAACCCACAAACATGGGCTCTGAGCCCAGAAACTGTAGCTGAAAATGAAGTTCTGACAACTGAGGAGTCCAGAGAATAAAACTGTCCTGCTTTGGACTTTTCAGGTCTCTTCTCCTCAGACAGACAGACAGACAGATAGATGTCCCCCACTGTCCCACAGGACACCACGTTTTCTCATGCAACACAATTACACTGTGACACAAATTCTCCAGAGGTGGCGCTGTGACACACAGGAGCTGAGAGATGATTTCCCCAATAAGTGTGTGATAAGCAAATGGAAAAAGTTGACCAATCGTCACAATGTGATTAGTCTGTGGTTGATCCCCCCGTCCGTCCATCCGTCCACAGCCAGATCTGCACTTTTTCATGTTATTATGTCATGTGAAAGTTCAGAAAGTTGGACGAGGCTTCAAAATAAATAACACAACAATGTGACATCAGTATTACAGCTGAGATTGTCTTTAAGGGAGACAAGGATGGACAGGATCAGGGGTTCAGGTGATTAGAGGGACAACACAGACAGGAAGGTTTGGAGACAAAGATTGAGATGGTTTGGACATGTTCAGAGGAGGGACAGTGGAGACATTGGTAGAAGAAAGATCCTAGAGATGGAGCTACCAGGTAGGAGACAAAGAGGAGATTGATGGATGCAGTGAGGGAGGACATGGAGGTAGATGGAGTCAGAGTAGAAGATACAGAGGACAGGGGGACATGGAGAAGGGCGATTCGCTGTGGAAACCCCTGAAAAAGGGACAAGAAAAAAGAAGACAAAGTGGTCAAAGCACCAATGTCCAAATGCATAATTCAACACATTGGATCCAAAACACTGAACACAGATGTTGACACTTCAGTCTGGTTCTGGACCATCTGTCCCAGTTCCATAAACCAGCCTATATTTCTATATTTAGTCTCTGCAGGTTGTTTTTTGCCTCTTGGGGTTTTTGTGTTGTTGTTTTGTTGCCACTCATGTGACAATATGTCGTATCCATACAGGTGGAACCAGCCATCACTCTGACCTTTATGATGACTGACTGTAGCATCAGGCTTTTTCTCTTCTCCTCTCTTCTCTAGTGGACGGCGCTCATTAAAAATGCATTAAAAACGTCCACTTTGTTCAGCACACGTTCAGCCCAGGTCTGTCCGTGAATATAAATCTGTTCCATTCAGCCATTGTCAAAGTTATTAAAATAATAACTTTCTGAGGAAATTGTAGGTTATTTCTCACACTTAGGCTGATGCAACTCCGCTCCTGCTTCGCATTTATTACATTCTCCTCAGGTACTGCATCAGAAAATGTAATAATCCTGAATTACATTTGCGTCAGCCTTGCACGGGTATTGACTTCTGTCTTGTTCTTTTTCACAGTAAAGTCCAACAGACGTTTCGTCTTCATGAATCGTCTACAGTCTCAGAGTTTCACATCAGAAGGAACGCTTCCCTTTAAAAC